>JAVTVY010048066.1:0-23691 GCA_036873755.1 Hanleya hanleyi
TCGGCCTTCTGCGCATGCGCGGTGGCCGAAGGGTATGAAAATAGCCTTTTTGGAGCTAGGGGAGCCCCTAATGGTCCAATGGGGTCGAGTGAGGTATCAATGTGAAGCATTCATGAAGCGGCATCTAATGGACTGGGTGTGGGGTTGAAATATCGGCATTCTGCGCATGCGCGGTGGCCCAAGCGTATGAAAATAGACGTTTTGGAGCTAGGGGAGCTACTAATGGTTCAATGGGGTCGAGTGAGGTATCAGTGTGAAGCCTAGGTGAAGGGGTATTTGATGGCTGGGTGGGTGCATGTAAAATTTTTCCTGAAAAAAAAAACGGAACACGGACTTTATCGAAAAACCTGGGAAAATACCTATATGGGGTATGAGGGGTATATAGGTCGCCGGGCTTAACGGGGCTTGTCTATCAATAGAGTTATCTCCCCCTAGTTCCAGGGTGGGTGTATGTAAAAATTTTCCTGAAAAAATACGGAACACGGACTTTATCCTAAATTACGGGAAAATACCTATATGGGGTATGGGAGGTATAGGATCAATGTTTATCCTACTGGGAAACCCACTTCTATACATTTGCGGTAGGGTTGTGGGGTCTCGTTTTTCACGTCTCGTCATGTAGAACATGATAGGAAGTGTTGCGGAGCGAATCGGTGAAATTTTTGAAAAAAGTCACCAAGGCCTGGGTAGGCCCATAGGCCTATACTACATGGCTATGGGTGTATAGGCCCATACGGGGTGGACATGTTGGAGTCTAGGTGAGACCCTAATGATCCTATGAGGTCGGTTGGGGTCTTATTTTGAAGCTCTCGTGGAGTAGCATCCGACTGTGCTAATGGTCCGTCCGTGTCCAATAGTCTGCGCATGCGCAGTCTGGCCGTAGTATAGAAAACAGTCATTTTGGGTGTTATGTAGGGGTTGAAATATCGGCATTCTGCGCATGCGCGGTGGCCCAAGCGTATGAAAATAGACGTTTTGGAGCTAGGGGAGCTACTAATGGTTCAATGGGGTCGAGTAAGGTATCAGTGTGAAGCCTAGGTGAAGGGGTATTTGATGGCTGGGTGGGTGCATGTAAAATTTTTCCTGAAAAAAAAAAACGGAATACGGACTTTATCGAAAAATCTGGGAAAATACCTATATGGGGTATGGGGGGGTATATAGGTCGCCGGGCTTAACGGGGCTTGCCTATCAATAGAGTTATCTCCCCCTAGTTCCAGGGTGGGTGTATGTAAAAATTTTCCTGAAAAAATACGGAACACGGACTTTATCCTAAATTACGGGAAAATACCTATATGGGGTATGGGAGGTATAGGATCAATGTTTGTCCCCCTGGGATACTTACTTCTCGACATTTGCGGTATGGGTTGTGGGGTCGCGTTTTCTTAGTCTCGTCATTTAGAACATGATAGGAAGTGTCCCGGCACGAATCGGTGAAATTTTTGAAAAAAATCACCGAGCCCCATATAGGCCCATACTGGGAGTATTAGGATCGATGTTTGTCCCCCTGGGAAACGTACTTCTATACATTTGCGGTAGGGTTGTGGGGTCTCGTTTTACTCGTCTCGTCATTTAGAACATGATAGGAAGTGTCCCGGCACGAATCGGTGAAATTTTTGAAAAAGTACAATATAGCCCCATATAGACATATATATATAAATATATATTCCCATACTGGGGTATAGGTTCAATGTTTATCCTACTGGGAAACCCACTTCTATACATTTGCGGTAGGGTTGTGGGGTCTCGTTTTTCACGTCTCGTCATGTACAACATGATAGGAAGTGTTGCGGAGCGAATCGGTGAAATTTTTGAAAAAAGTCACCAAGGCCTGGGTAGGCCCATAGGCCTATACTACATGGCTATGGGTGTATAGGCCCATACGGGGTGGACATGTTGGAGTCTAGGTGAGACCCTAATGATCCTATGAGGTCGGTTGGGGTCTTATTTTGAAGCTCTCGTGGAGTAGCATCCGACTGGGCTAATGGTCCGTCCGTGTCCAATAGTCTGCGCATGCGCAGTCTGGCCGTAGTATAGAAAACAGTCATTTTGGGTGTTATGTAGGGGTGTGTTTGGGATAGAGATGGGCTATTCACGATTCGAATGGGTCGTGTGAGGTGTCAAAGTGAAGCTTGTGTGGGGTAGAGTCAGAATGGTGTGTTTTTGAATGCAAGTCGCGTTAATCTGCGCATGCACAGTTGGTTGTAGTAAGTAAAGTGGCCATTTTGGGGAAGTGAAGGAAGGTATTTGGGGTCGAGATGGGCTATTCACGGTTCGAATGCGTCCTGGAAGGTGTCATCTTGTAGTTCTCGGGGTGTACATGCCGATTTGAGGGATGTTCCCGTCACCTGTGACGTCATCAGTGACGTCATCGGTACGAGTAGTAGCGAAAGTGGCCATTTTCGGGCAGTACATGAAGGTATTTGGGGTCGAGATGGGCTATTCACGGTTTGAATGCGTCCTGGAAGGTGTCATCTTGTAGTTCTCGGGGTGTACATTCCGATTTAAGGGATGTCCCCGTCATCTGTGACGTCATCAGTGACGTCATCAGTACGAGTAGTAGCGAAAGGGGGCATTTTGGGTGCTATGTAGGGGTGTGTTTGGGGTAGAGATGGGCTATTCACGGTTCGAATGGGTCGTGTGAGGTGTCAAAGTGAAGCTTGTGTGGGGTAGAGTCAGAATGGTGTGTTTTTGAATGCAAGTCGCGTTAATCTACGTATGCGCAGTTGGTTGTAGTAAGTAAAGTGGCCATTTTGGGGCAGTACATGAAGGTATTTGGGGTCGAGATGGGCTATTCACGGTTCGAATGCGTCCTGGAAGGTGTCATCGTGTAGCTTTCGGGGTGTAGACCCTGATTTGAGGGCTGTTCCCGTGATCTGTGACGTCATCGGTGACATCATCGGTACGAGTAGTAGCGAAAGTGGACATTTTGGGGGTGCGTGGGGGTGAGTTTGGGGTCGAGATGGGCTATTCACGGTTCGAATGCGTCCTGGAAGGTGTCATCGTGTAGTTCTCGGGGTGTACATTCCGAGTTGAGGGATGTCCGCGTCATCTGTGACGTCATTGATGACGTCATCAGTACGAGTAGTAGCGAAAGGGGACATGTTGTGGGTGCGTGGTGGTGAGTTTGGTGTAGAGAGGGACTATCCTTAGTCCGAATGCGTCGTGTGAGGTGTCATTTTGTAGCTCTCGAGGTGTACATTCCGAGTTGAGGCATGTTCGAAGCATCTGTGACGTCATTGTTGACGTCATCAGTTGGAGTAGTAGCGAAAGTGGACATTTTGGGGCAGTGAAGGAAGGTATTCGGAGTAGAGAGGAACCATCCTTGGTCCGAATGCGTCCTGGGAGGTGTCATGTTGTAGCTCTCGGGGTGTACATTCCGAGTTGAGGGATATCCACAGCATCTGCGACGTCATTGGTGACGTCATCAGTACGAGTAGTAGCGAAAGTGGGCATTTTTTAGCAGTGAAGGATGTTATTTGGTGTAGAGATGGACCATCCGCGGTGCGAACGCGTCGTGTGAGGTGTCATCTTGTAGCAACGCCCACCAAAGCCATTCTTAATGCTTCAACGCCCTGGTGAAATAGCTCAGAAGCTCTGATATTCCATGGAATTGTCAATAATTCTTCGAAATGCAGTGACGCCCTCGACGCCCGTCGTTACGCTTTAACACTCTAACATAACACTATGATATAGACCGGAGAGAGAACAACAACAACAACAACAACAAGGATGACACATGAGAGAACAACAACAACAAGAAGTTTTTTTTATATAGTTTATTCTCCCCAATGTTACATCATACCCACGCTGGGGGAACCGCGTTGGGTATATTTACAATTCAAGAAGAT
Source organism: Hanleya hanleyi (assembly GCA_036873755.1). Taxonomy (NCBI): domain Eukaryota; kingdom Metazoa; phylum Mollusca; class Polyplacophora; order Lepidopleurida; family Hanleyidae; genus Hanleya; species Hanleya hanleyi. Next base: position 3,849 of record JAVTVY010048066.1, read on the forward strand.
TCTTGAGGCCACCATTTGCATGTTTTATATTCGTTCCTGTCCGTTAGATGTATTCTTGTCCAATCAGAAGTCTCCATTTCAGAAAGTTCCATCTTCGGCCATGTTCGCTCTGAACCGTTTATTCTAATCACCGTCGGGCAGGCCAGGATACTGTTGAGGCCACATATCCTCAGATAGTTGTTTGCGCATTCTGAGAATCTATCAGTCCATGGGTGAATACTTTCATCCGATGGGGGTGGTGGTCAGTTTAACCACGAAGAACGTCACATTGGTTACCCTCTCCACTATCCACTTGGTGTTGGGGCGTTGATGTTGGGCCCATTCCAAGGGATCCACGGTGGCCAGGTTCTCCAGCATCGTCTCTAGCGACGCCCGGTTAATGATGGTAAACGGCTGGTCAAATACCCGGATGTTACTGCTCGGGTAAAAGTATCGGACTTGATCTGTCTCCTTATGCTGCAGCACATAACCAAACGCCAGATTTAATTTGAAGGACGTTGCTTGGTCATCGAAGATGGCTTCCACGTAGCTGCATAGACGGGCGAGGTCGGTCAGTCGAAAATTGTAGATATCTTGAATAGGGCGATGACGGTGGAAACAGTGCCGTATCATGGTCCAATGGCGCCGATAGATGTCACTCACTGGATGGTCGTCCTGTAGCAGATCGCTAGGGGCATCCACTGCATCTTCCGAAAAATGTTCGATGTCGTCAGCCGTATGACTCGAAAGCGTAACGCTGGGGTCCGTCTGGATATCCAGGCCCTCCTGGACTGTGGGTATAGGCGGGCTCTTCGTCATCGCATCACCAGTGGCGTTCGTCTCCCCGGGTTCATCTTCTCTGGCTCTGACCTTCCGCGGCTCCTCTTTAGTAGAATGCTGTCGCACGAATCGTGGAGAAGGGGCATGAATCAAACGTTGGTGCTGTCTTAACCGACTGGGTCGTTTGAAGAGTCGACCACAATCGTTACATTGTACCGTCACACCCTCGTGGAGTGCCTTCTCATGGCGCAGTAAATTATCCTCCCGATTGAATGATCGTGCACAGATTATACAAGTATAACGTGCATCGTTGTGGGAGGAGGCCTCGTGACGTCGTAAACTTTCTATTCGAGCAAACTGCTTCTGGCAAGTTGTGCAAGTGAACATCTTGGTAGTTCACAGAGTATCGGATGAAACGACCAGGCCGCTTCCCTTTTATAGTGCGCTAGCTGGTGATCTATTTTTAGCACACTCAGTTCAACTACCCCAAGTCGAGGACCAGACATATAGAGTATGTATTGCATGCTATGGTATTCATCAGTGCAAGGGTGGCACATTCAGCCGATGGGGGTGGTCGGTCAGCTTGGTAACGAAAAACGTGACATTGGTCACCCTCTCTACGACCCATTGTGTGTTGGGGCGTTGTTGTTGGGCCAATTCCAAGGGATCCACGGTGTCCAGTTTCTCCAGCATTGCCTGTAGCGACGCCCGGTTAATGATGGTAAACGGTTGGTCAAATACCCGGATGTTACTGCTCGGGTAAAAATATTGAGCTGCTTGGTCTGTGTCCTTATGCTGCAGCACATAACCAAACGCCAGATTCAACTTGAAGGCCGTAGTTTGATCGTTGAAGATGGCTTTCACGTAGCTGCGTAGGCGGGTGAGGTTGGTCAATCGGAAATTGTAGATATCTTGAATGGGGCGATGACGGTAGAAACAGTGCCGGATCATGTGCCAATGGCGCCGATAGATGTCACTCACTGGATGGTGTTCGTGTAACAGATCGCTAGGAACATGTATGGGGTCGTCCACGAAGTGTACTTTGCTCTCCTCGTCGTGCAAAGTCTGGCCCAATGTCTTGTCGTCGGAATTTGACTGTTGAATTAGGGCGACATCATCATCTTCAACCCTCGTGCGATGGGTGGGAGTTCCCGCTTTCTCGATACTGGTGCCTACGGACTCTTCTACCTGCAGACGTGACTGCAGAACAGGGTGTCGTGTGCGTTGGTGGCGCAGCAACTGACTGGTCAGTTTGAAAATCCGACCACATTCTTCGCATGGACGCTTGGGTACTTCATGGCGTGCACGTGTGTGGCGCTGTAAATGATCTGGGCGCTGAAACGACAGTGTACATATCGTACAGCTATGCCGGGCGGTTCCTTCGTGCTTGGTAGCCCATGGCGGCGCAAGTCGTGCAGACGAGTGAATGCTTTCGAGCACGTAGTACAAGTGAACATCTTGGTGGTTGACAGAGTGTCTGATGAAACGACCAGGCCGCTTCCCTTTTATACCACGCTAGCTGGTGATCCATTTTTAGCACACTCAAACGAACCCCCACAAACAGGTCAGTACCATCTCCTTCCCTTCAATTCACATCGAAAGTGACGTCATACCCCAACATGTCTAAACATGATCCGACAACATGAAAAGGATGCAGGTCAAGTGCACTCAATGACCTGGTGTACAAACGACCTTATATGACCACTCACTCATGTGTGTGTCTGTTTACCTGTGTGTCTGCGTCTGTGTGTATGCGTCTGTGTGTGCCTATGCGTCTGTTTGTCTGTGTGCATGTGTGCTTGCGTGTACGTGTGTGTGTATGTTCGTGTGTGTCTGTGTGCATGTGTGAGCTGTGTGGTATGCGTGTGTGCATGAGCCGAGTTCTAAGAGCCCCGGAGAGAGAACAACAACAAGGATGACACATGAGAGAGGACCAATACATATGGACACATGTTCATTCCTATATTTAAAGACTCTACCACCACCACCACCAACTCCAGCAACACCACCAACACCACCGCCGCACACCACCACCACCACCAAAGCCACCAACGCCACCATCAACGCCACCAACGGTGCGGTGGAAACCTTTGCGCGCCGGGGTCAAAGGTCAGTTCCGGTCACGTGAACGGAAGCGGAAGTGACCTCACAGAGGTCGTATGCAAATGTCACTTCCGAGATCTGAGCTCCACAGGCTTTGAGCTCCAAGAGCTCCGATCCGAGAGCTCTGCCACACGGGAGATCCCACCACCACCACCATCAGGCGTTGACGCCCGTCAACGCCCCGTGGTGGCGGTGGTGGTGGTGGTGGTGTGTTAAATATAGGAATGAACATGTGTCCATATGTATTGGTCCTCTCTCATGTGTCATCCTTGTTGTTGTTGTTGTTCTCTCTCCGGGGCTCTTAGAACTCGGCTCATGCACACAGACACACAGACGCATACACACACACACACACGTACGCACACATGCACACGCACACACACGAACATACACACACACACACACACACACACATACACGTACATGCAAGCACACATGCACACAGACACCAATACCCACATATCAGCCTTATCAGGTCAATTCCTTATTAGGGAGTCTTGCGTCTTCCCGATAAGGAATATCATCTTCCTGATAAGGAATGTGGGTACCAGAGATCCTTATCAGGGAAATCCTTAGCAGGTAAATGCACACACTCCACTCACATTACCAGGCATGTGCACATGACCTAACAAGGACAATATAATGTGGGTACCAGAGACCCTTATTGGGGAATTCCTTAGCAGGTAAACACACACGTACTCCACTGGCATTACCAGGCATGTGCACATGACCTGATAAGGACAATGTTCTTGATAGGGCCTTCTCATGCACACATATGATCTGACAAGCCCATGTTATGCACTCGAGAAAAGCTAAATTCTGCTTTTTAGCTCTTCGAAGCTGTTATTATATACTGCACCTGTGCTCTCACAGAAATGATGTGGCTGTCATTTGATGGGCTAACATGGTTTGGAGTGCTGGATCTGCCAGCCATATATAACATGTTGAATTTGAACTGTACTATTTTGAGTAAGTCAAGAAAACCTTGCAGTCAGGAGAGACAGAGATTATTAAAATCTTTGCAATTAAAAATGAGCCCCCACAACCCCCAAGGTTTCTGTCCAATAACAGAAACCAGTAGTCATCGTCTCTTGATGTATACCAAGTATCACATTGAACAGTATCAGGGGAGACAGATAATTAATGACTTTACATAAATCAAAAATCTGATCTGAGAAGCTAGATTAGCGAGGCAGTGATCGTGATCTAGATGGGGTTGGATAGAAGGACAGTGCACTGCCTACCTGCTCACCATTGGGAGTGATACACCTAGCTTAGCCGGAGACTGATGCTGCAGGATGGACAATCTTACAGCGGGCTTGTAGAAGACGCATGCCTGAGCGGGAATTGAAGAGAAGGCATCCACAGGGCTGGAGCAAGCCAGCCATCGTTCAAGGGAACAACTGAGTTAGCTCTCCTGGCAAGGGAGAACATGCTGGCACAGGGACACATTCATTCAGTCTGTGAAATTACATGGGCCCGGGGAGAAGACATCACCGAGTATACAACGGAGGGTTACACCTCCCGGCGGAAGGAGCATGCTGGCATGGGCCACTTTGTTTATGTCGGTTAAATTTCACATCATACCTGGAGAGCCAGGCTAGCTGTTACCTGAGGAGACGGACAGTCTCGTACCTGCAGCGACTGAGATGTACCATACCTAGGGAGCCAAGCTACTGTATAGCTATCGGGCATCGGGGTATAGCTACACCTTACTTGGGAAGCCATGTTAACCACATTGTAGTACCTGGGGAGACAGCTAACCTCGTATCTGCAGGGACCGAGACATACCATGCTAGGGAGCCAAGCTACCATATACATACAGGGTATGCCTACACCCTACATGGGGAGCCAGTTTAGCTAGTATCTGAGGGGACAGGTAGCATCGTACCAAGAGGGACCGAGACGTACCATACGTAGGGAGCCAGGCTGGCTTGTACTAGACTGACATCCTAACTCATTCAACTAACACCTTGTGATAGTACACACAGATACCTACCATATGGCTTCCGTCATACATAGCCAAGTAACAGCCTTCCAGCCCTATCTGTGACTCTTGAGAGAATACAGCGCCAGCCAGCCGGCCTCTGTCCACCTTCAACTGGTTCCTTCTACCACACTTCTCTGACCAGGAACGAGAGCGGGGCTCTTATCGACAAGAAGGCAGCGACTTGGGTATACCCACCAGGTGCTTAATGATCACAGGCCATTGACTGGAGTGCCTTTGGCTGGAAGCAACCGCAAGGATCCTTGACGGCAACCAGACAGGAGGTACCAACATCTTTACCAGGGGAATACTGGTCAACAGCGTGACAAGGAAAGACTGCGATCAATAACCTACCGGGAAAGATCCTACGTCATACCATATCAGTTGGGCTACCAGACCTCATCCACACGGAAGACACAACATTGCACCATACCACCTAGGGGGACCAAAAATGACCAAGAGGGGCTACCTACTAGTGCCACCCTTCCAACTTCACAGGAGTTAGACAGGCGAGGTACCATGGCACCCCTGTTCTTGTGCACATTAGCTTTGTTTCCTGTTGATTCTAATTATAATGATAACTGAGCATAATTCAATGAAAGCGGCTAAAGTTGGTCAATCGTTGATGATAATGTTTGCTATCCTACCTTTGTATATATACAAATATATTAGTTCATCTGTTCAAGGGGAGGGAATTTGTCTTAATGTCACACAAGTTTGTTTCACTGTGTCACACTCAAGTTCGTTTCACACATATGGTGACAGTCAGTTGGTTGGTGGAGGAAGCCGGAGCATCCGGGGAGAACTACCGCCCTTCGGCAAGTAACTGACAAACTTTCACAAATGGACCAGCTGGGCTCGAACCCGTGCCATCTCTTCAACTAACTCCTAGCATGCACATTGTGTGTCTGCAGTCTATTGTACCATCATGTTTGGCTCGAACTACAGGGTCATCCAGTCTTAAATATTCGATGTAGTTCTCATTCAACCTGACTACCCCTCTCCAGCTTGTTCTCCCAGAGAGTAGTGAAGGCCAAGGTCAGGCCCGGTCGCAGTCAATTCGATTAGTAAATATTTGTTTCGTACTGACGACCATACCTGTTCCGGGCACATTACAATTGCAAGTCTCTTAATATACTGACGTTGTGTACAAGTTTCATATAGAATCCTTAAATTGTATCAGATATACATCATCAAAGATTTTGCATCAATTAAATATAGTCACCACGATTTCCGCCTAATCAGAGAAACTGGTTCGTTCATTCCTTAAAAGTTCCTTAATGTATCCTTTCACATTAAACAGTGGAATGATATCCGAGAAACACAAGGTGTTAACAGTTTCGCATAAATTAGAGTTTACATCCAATCAGGTCCAGATTCACTGGAGTTCTGTATCATGAGCATACAGATGTGCACTGCAAGTTTATTGTGCCTGGGGCATGCTGTTCTTAAGATATGTTGGTAACGAGAAAGCTGTGATGGATGGACATACAAGATGACAATACCCGATCCTGATTTGCAGGAAAACATAACAGAGAAGTCATATTTTCTATCAAATTCTAGTGAGAGCTAATATAGATACCACTGCCAATGAAGCATATTGGTCAGGTAAGAAATATCCTTCAGTGGATAACATTAACAGTGAGGAGGGAACTATTCAGTACAGGGTAATTTCACAGTATTTCTAGTGTTCGACAGGCATTGTAGAGTACATGTATGCCAGACTTGATTTTTCTCACACGATAAATAAGCACCAATGGTAAGAACTGTGGTCAATACTGTCTAACACAAACTCATTCCACTGGATGAGAAAAAAATTTATTCAGTAACTGCAATACAACTATGACAGAAAAAAACATCTAATGCAGTGCCCAAAATAAGCTGTTCCCAAAGGACCTTGTATGTTTAGATGGGTAAATGGCCCCAGAACAGGTGCGGTAGAAGTGCCTGAAATAAAATATTGCATATACAAGAAAATGTTCAATTGGCATGATATACAATATTATATTGTATACTCAAGTATAATAATTTCAAGGCACTGAATCTCATCATTCTCGAGTAACAGGGCCGTGGAGTAGTGCATTTGTGCAAAATAGTTGATTCTGAGGTGAAAACAATTGTTCTCTGTAAAAATATAAAGATAAACGATAACCAGAACCAGATTTAGTCTACGACTACGTATTGGAACAACGAGTAGGCTGTATCAAGCTGGTTCTGGTTATCGTTTATCTTCATATGTTTATAGAAATAATGAAAGCTCGTTTGAAAAACGGGCGAAGAGCATTTCCCCAGATAATTTTGTAACACATAATTTGGTACTCACAGGGTTTTAGATCTCTCCAATTTGGGCACACTCCCTATTAGAGGTGGCAATTTTTTTTTGGACAGGACAGTGTGTGGGGCACATGGAGGATGAGCAATCAGGGTGAGCAATCAGAAATCATCACTGGTAGAAGTACCTCTGAGAAGGGGTTTCTTCACCAATGGGCGAAACCCAGTGTGAGGCAACACCAAATTTATTTTGCGTTTAATAGGCCCACCAACATTAAACAAGAACCCAAGGGGCTTCAATATACGCCCGTATATCTGGAATTACATTGGTTCAAATTTCAAGGTTGTTTAATAGCCTTGATTCCAATTGATCTAGCAATCCAGAGAAAGGTCTACAATTTTTTGCTTATGAGAATGTAACATATATCACATCTTATATTGAATGATAAACTAAAATGAGCTTAACTCTTGGTAACTAGCTGACCTTGAAGCAGGAGCTGAGAGCTCACATATCCCACACTGAAATCGACAAAAATCAAACACAAGAAAATAGTAGTTTTCCTGCAAATGGATTCCTTTCAGACGAGAGAATTTTTCATGAAGGAAGAAGAAAGTGATGAAGTAAACCTTTGTTCTTGAGTTAATAAACAGGTGTGAAGTTCATAAAGGACTCCTCTCCCCATTAAATTAGTAAATGTATGGAGTACCAATCCATACCTTGAAACTGGAGCTATCGCATGGACAACAAATGTTAATGGATGAATGGACAGAACGCAACATCGCATTACATGACCTCGTCTTCGACAGGCATATGAAAATGTGAATAATGATTTCTTGATTTTGGGGTCACAGTGACCTTGACCTTTGACCTTGACCTCAATTTTGGTACACAACACATCGTCTTCCCTCAATCTATCAATGCACACAAAAAATCCTGCTTTTTAATGATTTCCTGATTTTGGGGTCACAGTGACCTTGACCTAAATTTTGGTACATGACAAACCGTCTCCCCTCAATTTCTCAATGGACACAAAAATCATGATTTTTAACCATTTCACGATTTTGGGGTGACAGTGACCTTGACCTTTGACCTTGAACTACATTTTGGTATGTGACACATTGTGTCCACCTAATATATCTACTGACACAAAAACAAATATTTTTAATAATTTCCTAATATATTTCACTATTAGTTCCAGCATCCTAAGCATTGAACAAAGTTACAAACAGCTTCATATGCACAGTATATACAAGGCATAATGTGACCTAGCCAATACGCATTTATGAATAGTGAGCCAGTAAATTATATCAGTCAAGTTGGACGGATATTAAAATGCCGTCATTTTCAGAAATTATTAAATGTTAAGCGATGACCTGTCAGCGATCTACAAATAGTGTGATTCTGGTGTTACAATACACACTCCACAATTGTTGTAACTCGCATGGGAATATCCAATTATGAAACATGCGAGTTACATTTGTAGGATTCCATCAATTCTGATGTGGATTGCCAAGAAAATTATACCTTTTTTATCTTAAAATGAGTCCTTATCCAAACTTCATGACATGTAGAAATATTCAATGTAGGTACTTTATTCATTTGTGCAGTTTACTTAGTTCCTGCCAGATAAGAAGATTATGTATTGTTTTCATCATTTAGAGTGTTATTGTATTACCTGAATCACACCATTTGTAGATCGCTGTCAGGTCATCACTTAACATTTAACAAATTTCTGAAAATGACAGCAGGACATAATTTACTGGCTCACCTATTCATAAATGTGTATTGGCTAAGATCACATTATGCCTTGTATATACTGTGCGTATGGAGCTGTTTGTAACTTTGCTCACTGCTGAAGATACTATAACTAACAGTGAAATATACAGAATGAAATTGTCATCCCTACTTGGAGTTGCTTTTCTTCTCTATTATTGGAAAATCATCAGTGGTTCCAATGGATTACTTCAATTAGATATACATGTAAAAATTTCCCAGGTGGGTTGTGCCATATAGCAGGTATGTATTAGTTTCACTTCAAAAATCTTTCTACTTTTTCAGTTCAAGAAATAATTATCAGCATTTGTAATTATGCTGTCAAAATGCAACAGTATGTTCAACAGCATTAACTGAGTGATAATTTGTGATTTTATTCATTGCAAACTGGCCAGAATGCATCCCCAGACATCTGGAAGCCCAAGCCTTCACATCCACTGGAGATAAAGAAATGGACTTGGGAACAGGATCAAATTATTATATCAGTAATGGAGAGAGAAATGACACTAATTCAGCAAATGAAGTGTTTACTTTGTTGACACAAGGGGTGTACTAGTCCACTTATGTAAATTGCATTATGCAATAAGTCAACCATTACAGGTTTTATTACCAGAAAAGTCAACATACAGGCCTGACAGGTAAAGCAGAATATAATGGCCTGAGTTCAAGCTCACTTGAATCCTTAAATTCTCCATACTGACCATCCACTCCTGCAGCCTAGACTAAGATATATTTAGCTGACTTTACCCTATGCCACATGATTATGCCAGCACTAACGACACCAATGTCCTTTCAATCCATTTTAAAACCATACTGTTAATAAAATTAGTAATTGAAAAAAAAAAAGAATGTATAAGGAGATATAAATCAAACATAATGTTGATGGGCTGCAAAATCCGTATGAGAGGTGGTCCTTCAATTTCGATCAAAAAAAAACAACTTTCAGGCCTTTGTCTGACAATAATAAACTTCATAAACAGATTAAATGCCAATAAATTGTGCTAAAAACATTTACTGTCTTTCGTGCCATCCAATGATAAACAATATTACAAACCTACATGCTGCAGCAAAATCCACAGATGTGGCCTGGGGAATGTAGATATTGGACTCAAGTCGTGAGAATTTCATATATTAAAAAAAATGGCCATTTGGCTCACAAGAGATGTAAGTTATAACACTGGGAATGCTATGATCATGTTCAGCAAAACAGAATTACTTTTCCCTGATTAAGAAGCAAATTTCCATTTTTGTGAAAAGAAAATCTTATTTTGAAATACAAAAATGAGTCTCCATGATTCGTCAACACCACCAAAATCTTGTCAGTTCTTTGCCTATCTTGCAAGATCATTATACCCGAATTACATGGAAATCGAACACGTTGTTCAGAAGATATGATGTTACACATGTTTACCTGCATTCATGTCTATAGTGCCATCTAGTGATGACCAAATGCCACAAAAAACAAGCGGGTGAAATCTAAAGCCCTAGGGAGATGGCACATAAAAGTTGAATGGAAAAAACTTTAATCGTGATAATGGTTATTGAGGTTTTGACATTAAGTCAGATAAATGAGATTTTTCATTTAAATGGCAATTTGATTCGCACGGAAAGGGAATTATCATGTCGACAATCCTATATTTATGCTTGGCAACCTAGAATAGAACAGTTTTTAAATATTTCTCCAAGCGAATCTGTGAATTTTGATTCGACGAAAAACTTTTTTTTTTGAGACGCAAAAAACTTGCCTTTATAATTATGCCAGCTACACCAAAACCTTTTCAGCACATTGACTATCCTTCAAGACCATTGTAATAAAATTTCAAAGAAATCAGACAAGCCGTTCAGACGAAATCGTCAGAGAAAGGTTTACCTATGCTCCGACTACAACGCCACCTAGTGGTGAGCAGCGGGTATCGAAACACAACCAGACAAATTTCCCAGGCCTAAAGAGATAGTACACCAAGTCTGACCCGAAAATATTTAACGGTTTCAGAGATATTCACGTTTAAAGTCGCGGCGGCGGCGGCGGCGGATCCGGCGGAGCCGTTTCTCATGAAAACATAAGAGCATCCACTTTGTGGAAATGCTCTAAATATGAGGGGTTTTCGCCGCAAAATTGGCTATTTTGCGTGAATGCACTATTTCACAGCCCTGTTATTCGAGAATGATGAGACTCGGTGCCTTGAAACTTTTCTGAGTATACAATATAATATTGTACTACATGCCAACTGAACAATTTCTTGTATATGCAATATTTTATTTTAGGCACTTCTACTGCACCCGTTCTGGGGCCATTTACCTATCTAAACATACGAGGTCCTTTGACAAAATGAATATACATGTATTATATATAACGCAACAAATTCAGACAACTGTTAACAGCAAAATTACAAAGAGAATTTGTAAAATATCAATTTCGAAGTCCTTAAATTGCACCCAAATCAGAGATTATAAAGCGGCAAGCCGTGTCAAAAATAAACTGTTCCCAAATTTGACAAATAAAAAATAGATATATAAAATCCAATAAATTCAGACAATTGTTAACAACAAAATTGCAAATTTTACAAATAGTGAATGCATTATATTGAAATTTGGTTGACTGCTCAATTTAACGTATTCTAAAGCCCTAAATTTCTCAAAACGAGATTTAATAGCACAATATTCCTCCCAATGAATTGAAATAGCTAGATATAAAAGTTCATTAACAATATTTGTCAAAATTACTTCAAAAAGCTTTTAAAATAAGCTCAACTTCAAGTGAATATATTTGATAAAAATTAAGTGCAGTCTGATTTGTTCAAAGTTATTGATGTAATTAACTTTTGTGCAAGATAAGGGCTGTTCCAGAAAAATTTATAACAAGCGTTCTGAGAACCGCACCATCTTGCCTTGCGAGGTCATCCGCCGAAGGTGCAGCAGTATTGAAAGCATACATGTAGAGCAAACAATAAGGTCTGGAATACTTGATGTGGTACAGACAATAATGTCTGGAATAGAGTACAGATAATAATATCTGACAGTCCCATGTGGGATTTCTGGCAAATAAATTAATCCCATGTAGGATTGATAGATCAGTGCCATGGGATTACTGCTGCATAGGGCAGTCCAGTGTGAGATTACTGCTGGATAGCTCAGTCCCATGTGAGATTACTGCTGGACAGGCCAGTCATGTGTAGGATTACTGCTGGATGGACCAGTCCCATGTGTTATTACTGATGGATAGACCAGTCCCCTGTGGGATTACTGCTGGATAGATGAGTCTCATATGGGATTCATGCTGGATAGGACAGTCCCATGTGGGATTACTACTGCATAGACAGTCCAGTGTGGGATTACTCCTGCATACGGTAATCCTGTGTGGGATTACGGCTAGGGAGGCCAGTCATATGTGGGATTACTGCTAGATAGGCTAAACCTGTGTGGGATTACAGTGAGATAGGTCAGTTCCATGTAGGATTATGGCTGGATAGGTCAGTGCCATATGGGATTACTGCTGCATATTGCAGTGCAGTGTCATATTACTTCTGGATAAGTCAGTCCCGTGTGAGATTACTGCTGCATAGGCCAGTCCCGTGTGGGATTACTGCTTGATAGGCCAGTCCTGTGTGGGATTACTGCTGGATAGGCCAGTCCCTTGTACAGATGCTTTGAGAGTGATTCAGATGCTTTGAGACTGATTCAGTGGATCGCTTCACATCAGTGAGACAGCAGTTGGGAGTATCTGCAGGAAATATGTAAGAACATCCAGTAGTATGGGTGTGAAATGAAAGATGGCAAATGGTAGACATGTTGGATTCCATAGTTCATTGAAAATCGATATCAACTGCTGTCTCACTGATGTGAAGCGACTTGCTATGTGCACTTTTTATCATTATGTTTATATTGCAGTTGCTGTCTTTTGATGACCAGGAATTGACATGGATAGTGAAGCATTTGGGCCACAGTGTGAAGGTGCATGAAGTGCATTATTGTATTATGTCATCAACGATTGAGAGAGAGAAGATCGCAAAGTTGCCTATATTGGCAGATAACGGCAAGATGGGCAAATTCCAAGGAAAGTCCCTACGCGATAAAATATATTTTTTTTATCAATGCTTGACACAGAAATCATTTATTTTTATATGAGAGACATGGATTGATTTGTCAGAATTAACATCGCCATCACATGAAAGATGCATTCTGTAGATCTTCTGGAAGAAAAAGCAAGATCACATCTGATGTACCTGTGATATCCCAAGACCACTCCACATTGTTTCGTAATGGATGATGTTGTCTGTTGATGACCAGGAATTGACATGGATAGTGAAGCATTTGGGCCACAGTGTGAAGGTGCATGAAGAGTATTACCGTATTATGTCATCAACGATTGTCTGTTGATGACCAGGTATTGACATGGATAGTGAAGCATTTGGGCCACAGTGTGAAGGTGCATGAAGAGTATTACCGTATTAGGTCATCAACGATTGTCTGTTGATGACCAGGAATTGACATGGATAGTGAAGCATTTGGGCCACAGTGTGAAGGTGCATGAAGAGTATTACCGTATTATGCCATCAACGATTGAGAGAGCGAAGATCGCAAAGTTGCTCGTATTGGCAGATAACGGCAAGATGGGCAAATTCCAAGGAAAGTCCCTACGCGATAAAATAATTTTTTTTTATCAATGCTTGACACAGAAATCATTTATTTCTATATGAGAGACATGTATTGATTTGTTAGAATTTACATCGCCATCACATGAAAGATGCATTCTGTAGATCTTCTGGAAGAAAAAGCAAGATCACATCTGATTTAGCTGTGATATCCCAAGACCACTCCACATTGTTTCGTAATGGATGATGTCGATTGGCTTAGAACCATTTTTCGGACTAAATCAATCAGAGGGTATATCTCACAGTGAACAGGAGGTACACAATCTGATGCCAGGTCAGGAGAATGTCATAGGATTGGGACTGTTCAATGACTGTTTCTCTGTTCAGGAGATGGGCGAACACTGAATAACAATCCAAGGTCCAGTCAAACATCATGTGTAACTTGAGCCATACTATAACAAAGTAGTGGCGAACTTCAAAGTTATATTACAGAGGATTTCATTATAGTTTACCAAGACATCTAATTTCTAAGATGTTTATTTCACTTGGTGTCTTTCTACGATTCTCATTGGCCGTGTGGCTGTTTAAAAGCCCATCTTCCATTCGGAGATCAATGACAGTCAAAGTTAATCTTGCAAGTTTGCGACATCAGACAAAAAACTGTTCAACTTCACACTTGCCAGAGCTATATGGCATGTTGTAAACATCTCATCAGCCACAAACAGTAAACTATTATGAAATCCCCTGTACAGTTGGGATATTATTACTAGCACAACGACAGATTATTCAGGTGAAGCATGTACCATCAAAGTTCTACATCCCTTTCTAATGCACCATTGCAGACCCTCAAACTGAATATTGCAGGTAACTTCCCTTTCACCATATAACATGTATAAATGATATACAAAGGCATTCACAAGCATTTTATTATGTTGGTTCTGCCGATGTCATTTGATTCAGGACAAGGAATCATTCGATGTCCACAATTCACATGAAGAGATTTTGTCTCCATTCCTCAATACTGCACATTTCCTTGCTCTTTCCTTGCCTTAATTCTTCTTTATTCTGACAGACTCCTCCAATGCTCTCATGTCCATATCAGGTAATATTTGCATCACCACACCATCTCATAGTTCCATACCCGTCATGCATCGTGAACTGCTGGCCTTCCTCCAGAACCTGCTAAAATTGAAAAGAATCAGCTACACTTAGTCAAGTACATGAACATGGAATTTCACAATGGAAAATTAACTCATCCTGGTGTCCCTGGTGTCCGGTATGAGGGGGAGGAAAAAATATGGTACACACATGTACCTGACTAGGTAATGCACACATGTACCTGATTAGGCAATACACACTCCTGATTAGGTAAAGCACACTCCTGATGAGGCAATACACCTACTGTGACAGTTATCCTTCAGTCCATGTAGGAAACCTGACCGATGAGCGTAGAGCTTATATTGGCAGTTGGGCATTATACATATTTATTTTCTTTTATCAAGTTATATTGAATGTCAGACTAGTTACTCAAAGCGAAATCCGACAGAATCAAGCCCCTCAGATACAGGACAGAATCAAGCCCCTCAGATACATGACATAATCAAGACCATCAGATAGAAAACAGAATCAAACCCTAAGAATTGTACATATCGCTACACATGTACCTTAGTCCTGACATTTCCCTCGTCTTCTCTTCTTCCTTTGGACACATGCATTCAGTTTATTTTTGACATCCTCCCACCGTCTCTTTCTGTTCTTGGCACACTTGGAAAATTCCAAGTATGCCAACGCTCCTGCCTTCCCAGGCACTTTGAGTGCATCGATCTCCGTTGAAAAGAATTCCTCCACTTCTTTACACTCTGCCTTTGACCAAGTATGTTTATCTGCTAAAAACAATGAATAAATTAAGACCTGCAGAGATGACCATGCAAGCACCACATATAAAGTATGTTCCCTTATTCTTCAAAACCTGATTTTCATTTTCATTGAGTGAACAGAATTTAACGTCGCTTTCAACAATATTTCTGCTATATCACATGAACCAACTAAGGGTGAGTGAGTGAATAGAATTTAATGTCGCTTTCAACAATATTTCAGCTATATCACGATGAACCAACTAAGGGCGAGTGAGCGAATAGAATTTAACGTCGCTTTCAACAATATCTCAGCTATATCACGACGAACCAACTAAGCACCACCCAGCCCAGTTGTGTTCCTGCTATTTCAAAGAAGAAATCTTTGAAGCAGCATGGAACCAGACACCCTCCATCCACCCTATAAAACACTGAGGACAGCGCACAAGACACAGACAGGACACTTACAGGGTGCAATAAAGACAAGTGATATTACAGTGCTAGACATCACATTATCAAGTTCCCGTTGCTTCTCAGCAAATCGTATTGAAGCGACAGGAACCTGAACCCCCTGACCATCCATGTGACAAATTGTCAATTACAGGTTGCTCATGGGCGGAGGCTGAGCAAGCCACATATCCAAATGAACTGACATTCAGGCTGCAGATTTAGTTGCCCACAGGCAAATTTAGTTGCCCACAGGCAAATTTAGTTGCCCACAGACTATTTCTCAGCCTGATAACCACACTTTCTAGATTACTTTTTTGTACTAAAATAAATTCTTATTTAATTTGCATAATAATGGAAAGTGAATTTGGGCTGAGCTAGTTTCAATGGGAGAGGAGACGAAAGGAACCACCTCTGACCTCTGGCACGTTACTGGGAAATTTTGGGGTAATCCATCAATCAGGTAAACTTTGGAATGTAGTACTAAAGATGACCCTTTTCTTCAGTGAGATGAACAGTTCAGTTCTATTCCAGTTTTCTAACAAAACAGTACAGAATTGCCAAGCTTTCACACACAGCCGCCTGCTGAGATTGAACGCTTGTCTGACAAGAGAGCAAAAACATCCTCTCACTGATATCAATACATCATCCAAGTTTGAAGAAGATTGAACAGGCCATATTTGAGTTTTATTCCGACGTGAAAATCGAATCTGGCAGCAGCGACAATGTTGTCCACCTACTGTTTCACTTGGATACAATTTCCATGTACTTTAGAATTGGGCTTGTGTGTATTATTTTCAAAATTGGTGCATTGCAGAAATGGAAATCAAATCTTCGGGAATACGACGAAAACATCGATTTCAGAAGATAAATGTGGACCATTATGCTAATAAAGTAGACAAATAGAAATGATGCTGCATACTTTTCAGCTTCTATTGAGCAAATAGCCATTTCTCTAATACCAGAAATTCCAAATTTTGCAGTATCACACTCTGTCAGTCCCCATCAGCCAGATCGTGGAGAGTGATACAAGCAAGCAAAACTTGCAAGTTGTCAAAAAGTCATGTGCATGTCTTAAGCAGGTATATATATACATAGATTAAATGATCACAGTAAAAACTGCCTTTGTGTATGGTAAATATAGTATTAGAAAAAAGTCATGACTAACTCGGACTGATTGATTTTGCTAACTAGTTTCACTGCTTTCAGCAGTTCTTCAAAGCATCGTGGTTCCTCATATATATATATATATATATATATTATTATCTAATCATGTGTGTGTGTGTCACCCAATCAGGTGTGTGTATTACCTAATCAGGTGTGTGTATTACCTAATCAGGGGTGTGTACTGCCTAATTGGTTACATGTGTGTGCCTTATTGGGTATGCTTGTACCTTATCAAGTATGTGTAGGTTTCTATCAGGTATGTGTAAGACTACGGGATACAACAGCAGCAACATCATCTGAAGCCTCATCTGGTTGAGTAGGCTTATCGTGCATGCAGTACTACCTGCAGAGTTCTAACGAACATCTGCTCAAGTCCAGTAGGCTCCACATCCACCAGAAAATCCAGAAGTGTCAGTCCTGTTAAATCTATTGGGCAAGGTCTGTAAATCTCCAATATGGCATTTTTCGACGGTCCGTTGAGCAGATATAACAGTTACCAAAGATCAGTCAGCAGCAGCTGATGAGAATCAGAGGCAATATCTGTATACAGACTCTGCATGACATCATCATGAACACCATGTCTACTTTACACCTACTACAGAAAAGAAAGGGAGAGGGAAGGCCCCTGGTATCTAGGATGGCATGACATGAAGTCACAGTTATCATATCGATAGATTCAATTTATTCACAACTCCAATGAATTTTTAGACAAATTTTTTTTTCTTCAAGACAGATATCAACATGTCATTCGACCCAATTAACCCGCAAACATCTGCTAAAAAGGAACCAGTCCCAAGGTGTATGCCATATGCCATGAATATCTCACAGTGAAACATATTCTGATCGACTGTGTAAATTTTAAGATTGTTAGAGATTCTTTTTACCAAGCAGCTACTTTAGAAGATGTTTTTAGTCAGGTAAAAGAAGACTGTATTTTAGGTTATTGGAAAGATGTCGCTTTGTTTTAATGTATGTGCATGTTTTTTATGTGTTGTGTGGATTTCACTAAATACACACAAGACTAGGAGTCTAGCACTATCACACAGGTTTGTATAGAAGCCTATCAGGTCATACAGAAATAGCACATTTTTGCCTACCTCATTTACATGATAATCACAGATAATTGATGCATTTGATTATGTAAATGAAATGGTCAGTAGTTTGTTGCTTACACATGTTCTGATAGACCTTTGTCTTACATGTATCATGTTTTGCACTCTTAGCCATTCATTATTCTCCTTTTTTCTCCAACTGCCAGATGCCCTCTACCCTACCACATGGATGCCTCGCCCTATGTAAAGGCGAGTTAAATAAACTTCTGAACTGGAAGGTACCTTCCGGAATTTCTCATGGATCTGTGAAATTGAAGAAATGTTCAAGCTCAGTATTCAATAGCCTGAATAAAGAAGACTAGGTTAACTATATCGTACCAAGCCTTTTTTTTTTTAGGTGGTTCCTCATCTTCCTCATCCTCATCCTCACTGGTACGCCACTCTGGGTCATCTTCTGAAACATTACGATTTACATTTCAGTTGACTAGATGCGACACAAAACCATTAAGGACATCAGGAAAATTAGGAACACCATTTTTTCAAGCTAAAAAAATTGAATCTCTGTAGTCATCAATAAAGTCAAATGGTTCATTACACAGGTATATTGTTCTATTTCTATTTGACTTCCAGAAACTGGTCGTGAGATCTCATTAGAGCATTTCCACAAAGTGGATGGTCTTATGTTTTCATGAGAAACGGCTCCGCCGGATCCGCCGCCGCCGCCGCCGCGACTTTAAACGTGAATATCTCTGAAACCGTTAAATATTTTCGGGTCAGACTTGGTGTACTATCTCTTTAGGCCTGGGAAATTTGTCTGGTTGTGTTTCGATACCCGCTGCTCACCACTAGGTGGCATTGTAGTCAGAGCATAGGTAAACCTTTCTCTGACGATTTCGTCTGAACGGCGTGTCTGATTTCTTTGAAATTTTATTACAATGGTCTTGAAGGATAGTCAATGTGCTGAAAAGGTTTTGGTGTAGCTGGCATAATTATAAAGGCAAGTTTTTTGCGTCTCAAAAAAAAAAAGTTTTTCGTCAAATGAAAATTCACAGATTCGCTTGGAGAAATATTTAAAAACTGTTCTATTCTAGGTTGCCAAGCATAAATATAGGATTGTCGACATGATAATTCCCTTTCCGTGCGAATCAAATTGCCATTTAAATGAAAAATCTCATTTATCTGACTTAATGTCAAAACCTCAATAACCATTATCACGATTAAAGTTTTTTCCATTAAACTTTTATGTGCCATCTCCCTAGGGCTTTAGATTTCACCCGCTTGTTTTTGTGGCATTTGGTCATCACTAGATGGCACTATAGACATGAATGCAGGTAAACATGTGTAACATCATATCTTCTGAACAACGTATTCGATTTCCATGACAACTGACAAGATTTTGGTGGTGTTGACGAATCATGGAGACTCATTTTCGTATTTCAAAATAAGATTTTCTTTTCACAAAAATGGAAATTTGCTTCTTAATCAGGGAAAAGTAATTCTGTTTTGCTGAACATGATCATAGCATTCCCAGTGTTATAACTTACATCTCTTGTGAGCCAAATGGCCATTTTTTTTAATATATGAAATTCTATTGAGTCCAATATCTACATTCCCCAGGCCACATCTGTGGATTTTGCTGCATCATGTAGGTTTGTAATATTGTTTATCATTGGATGGCACGAAAGACAGTAAATGTTTTTAGCACAATTTATTGGCATTTAATCTGTTTATGAAGTTTATTATTGTCAGACAAAGGCCTGAAAGTTGTTTTTTTTGATCGAAATTGAAGGACCACCTCTCATACGGATTTTGCAGCCCATCAACATTATGTTTGATTT
>JAVTVY010048067.1:0-24206 GCA_036873755.1 Hanleya hanleyi
ACTGGTTGGATTGGAGTTCAAGATGTTCATGTTAGTGGCATGAGCATGATAAGAATCCAGAATATTATAATCTAGAACAGGACTGTTTATATCAGTAACTCCTCCATGGAGCAATGGTTTGAGAAAGGTTCTATCCATGCTATCAGTTAAAAATGTGGAATGTAGATACTCCTTTGTTTTAACTACAATTCAGAATAAGTTTTCAGAATCCCTGGTTTTAGCAAGCAAATTAATTTTCATCAAAATATATCTGATGGTGTATGTGCAGACATGAAGATTGTGTAAAATACTAATGGCCTGCCATAATACAGTAATAATACATGTGGTAGGATACATACCGGCTGGACTGCATTATACTTCAAAGGGGTGTTGTGGCATATATGTGTCACAGCACACAATGTGGATGTCAATAAACCGTTGGGATAACTGAAAAGAAAAAGTTTACAATGTTCTCAAACAAAAATTAGCATAAAAAGTATATGTATATTATTTATCAGCTTTATTAAATAAGTTTACAGACTCATGCAGGTAAATCAATTTGATACTTCTGCAAAATCAAACCATTATTCAACTGTTTCACTCCTTCATTTTGAATGGACTGTAAAACTGAGAATGGTATCCTGAGTCAAGGTAATTTGATAGATTCAAGCATAATTTTTAATTCAGTGTATTGAAATGTTAATTGACATGTATGCTGCTGGGGATGAACCTTTGGAATGGGAATTGGGACAGAGACACATGCGGTTTGACAAACAATAAACTGATTTGATGCTTCATTTCAATAATGCTGGTAAATATTTCATAAATGCACAAGAAATTAATGCCAAAATAAATAGCCCAACACCCCCCCCCCCTCCCCCCCTCAAGGCAATATAATTTATCAACAAAATTAGAATAATTTTTTTTTCAAACCAGGCTGGTGGATATCATCAACTAAAAGAAAAAAAAAGCATCTGTAAAATCAGGGCATCGTCGATTGTGCTATTGTCTTCCACAATCAATGCGTGCATGACCTCCCACTCTTTTTATAGGCAACAACAACAACTTTAACTATTTGGTTGGTTCGACATGGCATCAGCCGACAAATACTTTGCGATATATAGAAATGACGAGTGGTGTACTAGGAATCATTGTGTGGTAATGGTATAAAATGGCGGCAGTAAACTTGCCAGAAAAACGGCAAAAAATTCGCATCGTCTATCTCTACAAGCTGTAGAGCCGCCATGTTGAATCTCCCGCTGGAAGCGGCCAACCTGACTCCCATTAGGTGTAACTCGTGAAGCATGATGGGAGGTGACACCCGTCTACAGATGCAAGGCCCATTGAAATGCATTGCAATGAGGGTTCCCCATTATTTCAAAAGTGTCCAAAACTTAGCCTCAAAATTTCGTCGGGAACCATGGTACGCCCGATTGGAAATCACACGAGTCGTGGGTTCCCCATATGACAATTTTATAGCGAGAGATTTCACGCTGCGTTCCTAGACCTCCTTCTGATCGACGGAGGTAAAAAAAAGGGGGGACAACCATTTTGTTCAGTGCCGGGCATTAAGTTTTCTCTCATATACCATTCAACGAAATAATTTACTGCACGGGCCGCAGGATGGTTACAAATTTCTCCAGAATAAATCAGTAGCTTCTCAGTTATATGTACAAACTGACAGCCAATTTCAGTTTCATCCAGTCAACGAGCTCACGCTAACCTCTATCGGGTTTACGGATTCTTTTGTGCAAACATGTAATGAGTAATGTTCCTGGGGTAATTTCCAATAGATATCTTTTTCTGCCATTTCATCACACACAGACGACTTTCCAGTGTAAACAGATATGACAGAAATATAATCTGTGTCATAAGATTTAGAATAGCTATGAATACAAATGTAGCAGATGTGCTAACCTGGAGTTAAAAAAGTTCAGTGAGTAGTGGACACTGGGATCTAGCTAATTTCAACCGTGTTTGTGCAGTTTGTTTGTGTGGCTAACGAGAATGGTTGATTCAATCATAAACCATATACGTTGAGGTGTACGTTCTCATGATTCAGTCATGATTCAGAAATATTAAATGTTATTGATCACAAATTGTAAGTTGTAAGTTATTTTTTTAAGAGAAAACACATAGTTTATCGTTACACTTAAACTATTGGCGAACACTGAGATTGCACAAGGTCATCCATAGTTGGTTAGTTTGCTGTTAACTGGGAGTACCGTCCACTGGGAGTACCGTCCACTTATTAGCATAGTCACAGCAACTCTGTGTTAGTCAAGGTAAAATGGATTCTTACGGATTGGACCGTGCCTTGCAAGTAGCATTGAGTGTATGTACCATTCAGCTAAAGATTGGTTCCAATCTGTTTACTTACATTGTGGTGTTCATTGTTGTGTACAAAAACTATCTTTTATTATTGCACTAAATATTAGCTTCTGCTTGAGAACACCTCAGTATAATTATAGATTCTGGGGAGGGGGGGGAATCACGGGGTCCTTCCCCCCCCCCCGCGATCCCCACCAATGAAACCTGCAAAAATCCTCTTTTTTAGGGATCAGCGGACCCTGAGATTCCACGAAATGTGGATTAATAAACGGATGTGGATTATGTAATTGGAGTATCTAAAAGTGTATTAAACACACCGTCATGTATTCAAGTTGTTTGTTGGCGTAATGTTTAAGTTGAAGTATTAATATGTATCTAAAATCAGGCATTATCGCCAAGAGCGCACCACGTGCTTGGTGTGTTATAGGCCTGTTTTGTATGTGTTAAACGAGGAAGTCAAATGGAGTCGGGCGTACGGTGTGATATTTGTACAATATCGATGCGTGCTTATGCGAAACGAAAGTGTAAATAGAACCATAAATCTACACACATTATGTTTAGATTTATTTCCGGTAAAACGCGTAGAACCCATCTCCGCCGACCTAGGACCCGGAGCTTCCTTGGCCTAGGCGGCCCCTGGACCGTCAGAATCCTGGCATCTGAGGATTCGCTTTTCTAAAGCTTTGTGTATGAATCGTATCCGTATCATATTGCTTCTATTGTTACTTGACGTAACGGTTATTGTTTTGTGTTCAATATAACTAGAAAGTCAAATTGATTCGAAGATGTGTGATTTTTAGCTCATCTGGGCCGAAGGCCCGATGGGCTTATGTCATGGCCTGACTGTCCGTCGTCCGTCGTCAATCGTGCGTCGTGCGTCGTGCGTCGCCCGTCGTGCGTAAACATCTTCTTCTCTGAAACCGCTTGGCCGATTAAGCTGAAACTTGGCATGCATGTTCCCCCCAATGAGTACACCAGAATTTGTTCATGCCGTGTCGATACGATTTTAAATATGGCTGCCATGGCGGCCATCTTGAATTTGGCAGTGAAATTTTGTCATCATTATTTTTCGGTGACTACTGCACGGATCTTTCTCAAATTTGGTACACAGGTTCCTCTTGGGATCTAGTTGTGCAGGATACCTTTTGCGGTCTGATTCAAAAATCCAATATGGCCACCAGGCGGCCATTTTGGATTTCTTGTTATCGCGATTTCTCAGGAACTACTGCATAGATCTTTCTCAAATTTGGTACACAGGTTCCCCTTGGAGTCTAGTTCTGCAAGATACCGTTTGTGGTCTGATTCACAAATCCAATATGGCCACCAGGCGGCCATCTTGGATTCCCCCATGAAACATTGTTATTGCGATTTCTCAGGAACTACTGCGTGGATCTTCCTCAAATTTGGTACACAGGTTCCCCTTGGGGTCTAGTTGTGCAAGATTTCTTTTCTGCTCTGATTCGAACATCCAATATGGCCATCAGGCGGCCATCTTGGATTTCCCTATGAAACTTCGTTATCGTGATTTATCAGGAAGTACTGCATGGATCTTTCTCAAATTTGATACACAGGTTCCCCTTGGGGTCTAGTTGTGCAAGATACAATTTGTGGTCTGATTGAAAAATCCAATATGGCCACCAGGCAGCCATCTTGGATTTCCAGATGAAACATTATCATGATTTCTCAGGAACTACTGCATGGAGCTTTTTCAAATTTGGTACACAGGTTCCCCTTGTGATCTAGCTGTGCAAGATACCATTTGTGTTCTGATTGAAAAATCCAATATGGCCATCAGGTGGCCATCTTGGATTTCCCCATGAAACATTGTTATTGCGATTTCTCAGGAACTACTGCATTGATCTTTCTCAAATGTGGAACACAGGTTCCCCTTGGGGTCTAGTTGTGCAAGATACCTTTTGTGGTCTGATTCACAAATCCAATATGGCCACCAGGCGGCCATCTTGGATTTCCAGATGAAACATTGTTATTGCGATTTCTCAGGAACTGCTGCGTGGATCTTCCTCAAATTTGGTACACAGGTTCCCCTTGGGGTCTAGTTGTGCAAGATACCTTTTCTGCTCTGATTGGTACATCCAATATGGCCGTCAGGCGGCCATCTTGGATTTCCCTATGAAACTTCGTTATCGTGATTTATCAGGAAGTACTGCATGGATCTTTATCAAATTTGATACACAGGTTCCCCTTGGGGTCTAGTTGTGCAAGATACTTTTGTGGTCTGATTCAGAAATCCAATATGGCCACCAGGCGGCCATCTTGGATTTCCAAATGAAACATTGTTATCGCGATTTCTCAGGAACTACTGCATGGATCTTTCTCAAATTTGGTACAGAGGATCCCCTTGGGGTCTAGTTGTGCAAGATACAATTTGTGGTCTGATTGAAAAATCCAATATGGCCACCAGGCGGCCATCTTGGATTTCCAGATGAAACATTATCGTGATTTCTCACGAACTACTGCATGGATCTTTCTCAAATTTGGTACAGAGGTTGCCCTTGGGGTCTAGCTGTGCAAGATACCATTTGTGTTCTGATTGAAAAATCCAATATGGCCATCAGGTGGCCATCTTGGATTTCCCCATGAAACATTGTTATTGCGATTTCTCAGGACCTACCGGATGGATCTTTCTCAAATTTGGTACACAGGTTCCCCTTCGGGTCTAGTTGTGCAAGATACCTTTTCTGCTCTGATTCAAAAATCCAATATGGCCACCAGGCGGCCATCTTGGATTTCCCCATGAAACTTTGTTATCGCGATTTCTCAGGAACTGCTGCATTGATCTTTCTCAAATTTGATACACAGGTTCCCCTTGGGGTCAAGTTGAGCAAGATACCTTTTCTTGTCCGATTCGAAAATCCAATATGGCCGTATCTTGAAATTCCCATGAAACTTTATCATGAAATCTCAGGAAATAACTGCATGGATCATTTAGTGTTCAGGGGGGACAATCTATTGCAGTTCATTAGTAAAAATTTCTCACAGCTACTTCCTCCAGTTACAGACAGATGAGCTACAGTGCCGTGGCACTATCTTTTTCAATATCGATGCGTCCTCGTGAATGCAAAGCAAACTTGAAAATAGGACCATAAAGCTGCATACATTTATGTTCAGATTTATTTCCAGGGAAACGCTTAGAACGCATCTCCCGAGATCTAGAACCTCGGAGCTTCCGGGGCCTAGGCGGCCCCTGGACCCTCGCCTGTTGAGTTGTGAGGATTTCCTTATTTTAGCTTTGTGTAAATGAATCGTATCTAATGTTCCAAGACGTGAAAGTCATCGTTTTGTGTTCAGTATAACTAGAAAATCAGTTGGACTCAGCCATGAGGTGTGATTTTATCAATATCTATGCGTGCTTATAAATGCGAAACAAGCGTAAAAATAGAACCATAAATTTGTATACATTATGTTCCGATTTATTTCCCGGAAAACGATTGGAACGCATGTCAGGCGAACTAGAATTGCGGAGCTTCCGGACCTGGGCGGCCTCTGGACCCTCGCCTCTTGGGCTGTGATAGTACACCCCCCCCAATGAATTTTCGCTGGATCCGCCCTGAATATCAAATGATTTATATTCGTTTTCCTCTCTTTGTACCGTACGCCCATCCACAGAATCATGTGTCTGACCGTTCCGGTTTATATTTGTGACAGTTTTCATTCTACAGTTTAAAATTGTTGTGGGTTTATACAATAGGGGTGACGATGCGTCACATATTAAATTTGAGGTCGCGGTCAAAGGCCAAAGACACTTGACACAATGAATCGGAAACCAACGATAATTGCAATTTTAATATGACTTGATATAGTAGGGATAGATGTCTCGCGTCCTAAATCAGTTCAGTATCAAGGTCATTGTGATACCAAAATCGAAAAAGCGTTTAAAGTCGCAGTTGTTTTTGAATGGATACATCTTTGGGGCAAACCATGTGTTGCACACTATAAGTGAGGTCCTTGTCAAAGGTTAAGGTCACTATAGTCCAAAGTCAGGAAAAAAATGAAACATGTTTACGTCAGTTGTCGCTTTCAACTTTACGTGAGTGCATACATTATGAGGAGATAATGCGCTGAGTACCAAAGTGGATGTCAAAGTTCAAATTCCAGGGTCACTTAGCTCAAAGATCAAGAAATAGTTGCAATCTTGATTCTGTGTTATAACTCGAATTCAGGGCTTTGGAATGTGACCATATTTCATGTAAACCACCACGTCATGGCAAATTAGTTGGAGCGATATGCAAGAGGTGGGAAAAACTGACGACGTCTGGTGACTAAAATGCAACCATATGACTCTGAAAGATATTTTGATATTAGTTCTGCCTATCTCTGCAGTTCTATGTTGTATATGGCGTATTTTGGATATAAATTCGCATCGAGATTGAAGGACACCCTTTTGAGTTTGAAGTCAAAAGACCAGGGTCACTGAAATTCCACACAGGTCAATGCTTTGGGAAATGTAACGTGTACGAGCAGGACCAGTCGTGGTGTCTACGAGAAAACGAATCAATAACCGGGATTGCCCACTGGCATTCTGGCCGTCACCGTAGTTAGCCCCTTCACTAGTAAAGATCCGGGGATCGAAGAGATGATCACAACCCTACAAGGATGACTGATGCTGATGTAAAGGTCGATTATGGTATATTCTGCACAAATAGTATACGCGATTACAGATAATAGCGTAGAACCGCGTGGCTTAGACAGAATGTCTAAGGAGATGTAACGTTATACCGCGTGGCTTAGACAGAATGTCTAAGGAGATGTAACGTTATGCAGTGGAATGATATTTACATATATGTACAGACACTAGGAGAGTGTATGCAAATAAACTTGATGTTATATGCACGTAATATAAGGAAGCGTGTGCATATAAGCTTGATGTTATATACCAATAATATCAGAGTGTGTGCATATAAGCTTAATATTATATATGAATAATATCAGAGTGTGTGCCTATAAGCTTAATATTATATATAAATAATATCAGAGTGTATGCAGATAATTTTACAGTTATTTGTAGTGCTTTAAATTGGCATGGGGACGCGATAAGGGCGGCCTGGTTGCTGGCCCTTCTCTTCTGGGTATAAGGGCGGCCTGGCTGCTGGCCCTTCTCTTCCGTCGTTGGAACGTTACGGATGTAACGCTCTCTCAATATATGGCCCCCAGTCGTTGGAGCCTCTCCACGGATGTGGCAGCCCGTCGTCGTCTTCTTCACCCCAAGTCGTCGGAGCCTGACCCTAACTTGTCAGCTCCCCAGTCTGCTTCCCGCACAGGTAAGTATAGCACGGCGTCTCAACCCTCCCGGCTGCTACGACCCGTCTATAGACACGACCCGTGGCTGTACAACCTCACGACGACCCCTTAGGTAAGAACCATGTACAGCTCGCCCTCCGTGGCCGTCAGGACAACTACTTGGGTATATAATGTGCTATTATTTCATCTGGTACCGTTATAGCACCATTTCTGTCTGTAAACTGTTGATGGCGACCCTCTGCGACCCGGTCGCAAGCCTCTGCGACCCGGTCGCAATCCGTCTGCGACCTTTTGCGACCCGGTCGCAGGTCTGTAGATTTCGCGGTTTATCGACGTTTCTCGGGAGAAGAAGTCTGTCTGTGCTGTGCCTTGTCTTTCCTTTACTGTCTGTAACTGGTATCTTGTCTTTTGCCTTGTCTTTTCTTTACTGTCTGTAATCTGTGCCTTGTCTTTACTGTACAGTCTGTAATCTTTGTGCTCTCTTTTATACCGGTCGCCGAACTCCCCGATTCCACGGTTTATCGACGTTTCTCGTAGAACGAAGCCCGCCTGTACTGTATCTTGTCTTGGCTGTAAAATCTGTGGTCTTTTTCACCCCCGTACAGCGTCTATACAACCGTCCGCGACCCGGTCGCAGAACTAGCGGGCTGCCCGATATGTCGTCGAATAACGGTAGGAGGGTTTGGCTCTATTATCCCCGTATTTATAGTACAGTTGCATATATTTTCTGAGGGTGGAGGGAATCCCTATCTATCGTCATATACCGCTTCACGACCGATGACACCGACACATAAATAATACTGCCCACGTCCCAGTGCCCGGGTTGTTCAGTAAAACAGTGCCGATATCATACAATCTACTGGTATTGACCTATATCCTTATTCTGTACTGATGTCTGATCATGTTAATTACCGGAATGTGCTACGCGGTAATACATGTCATGTTACAGTATTATAGAATACCCCCAGACTACAATAAACACGCCAGTCGGTTTTCCCACTCTGTCGTGTTCCCTAGACTATAGTACACCGCGCAAACACGTTTCCACACTGAAAATGCAAGCCGGCAAATTCGCATTGGTTTTGCGTGTTTTTCACAGGTTGTACTAGCTACAGGATTTACAATCTTTTAGACTCCCAGGCCAAAACAATTACATTTACGACCCGGTCGCAAAGTGTGCCAAAACCAACAATTTAGGCTGTACCTGGCGAGCTTTCTCCAGAGCTGGCTTTTTGGTCTGACGTCGGTTGGAATGTCTGCTCCAGTTTATATAGTATGTGCACTCTCCGCACCCGAAAAGTCCCCACAGGAAGTTTTCTCACGAACGGAGACGTTTCGCCTGCAATGAATTATCGTCTCTCACAGCGAAATTACAGTTCATAGTCCATAAACTAGAATGGCATCCCAATCTAGAACCCGTAGAGAATATTTCACGTAAACGGCAACTCCTATCTTGCTCTGGTAAGCGAGAAATACGGTGGAATCCATTTCCATACACTGCCTTGCTCGTCGCTGAAGATACGTGTCAAGGTCGTTCGCCGCATTCCATTCATATCACCCTGCAGATTCAAACTGTTCTCTACACAAACGGTTAACCGTTACAGAAATATAGGTGATACAAACAAAAGGTAAATTCTGTTCAATGTGCGTGTGTATATTGAAGCCAATGTTGGCTCTTGTTCGGCAACTCCCATTGCAATCTTCTAATAATTCAATCACATGAAATGGAATTTCTCATCATGAAATCTTGGGTAGTCGAATTTATTAGATGAGGAATTAGTCAGAAATCATACAGATAATCCATTATGTCTTTTTCCTTTTAATGATTTTGCATAGTGATCAAATATATTATAACGACGCCTACAAAATGTTGGCGATCGAATTATTAGAGGATTAACCTAACGCGAATAATTCGTAAACGTCATTATGCATCAGGCAGTGGAAAGTTACTGGTCCCGCTTATGGCTCGTACCATACACCTTTGTCATCTAGGTACTCACAGCTCGAGAGTGAGCTATACCCGTAAGCAATTCTTCAATCTCACCATCCACTCTCCCTTCAGTTTTGGCACTGCATGTCTGTTAAAATCGTGATTAATGCAGCGTGCATGTGGATATAATTAGATATTCGTATTACTGTACCCTAACAAATTGATGATATAGAAGCCACAAGGATGTATTTACCCATAGCGATATCATATGCTGAGATAAGATAATGTAGTACCAGAATGGCTTGAATGTTGACCATGTATCGAAGAGAATTTTTTATGTAAAACATACGTTCCTTGGAGAACTGCGACAATTATGACTCGTATCTCGCTCAGACATAAAGCCCGTTCTACAGGGGCAAGTTTTTCTTGACAATTTTTCCATGCCAAGGAAAAGTGTGGAAAGGAAAGTGTGGAAAGGAAAAAGTGACAACCTTTCCTCGTCAATTCTCCTTTGCTCAAAAGCTGGCCGTGGTAGCTTTTTCTTGGCCAGTGAACAAGGGAACAAGGAAACGTATAGATAGCGAACGACAAAAAGTGTCCCTTTTTTATGCGTGTGCGTCTTTCATGCCGCTCATTAACTTCCGGTACCAAGGTTTCTGAAAGTGAATGCAAACATGTAGTTTCTCAACTTACTCGCCAGGTGGACCTCCATCGTTCATGGCAGTGCTAGCCCCACGGCGAGGAAAGCTTGTTGCTTATCCACACGGACACGTCACTTATCCAGACATGACAAGGAAAAATTGTCAAAGAATACCTGCTCGTGTAGAACGAGCTTAAGGCTCCAAGTCTTTTCGAAATGCCCCTCACGTTTTATACATGTATGTCATCGATGTGTTGCATAGAAATGACATAGACAAAATTTTATATTTCACGGTTGCGTATTTTTGATGGGGATAAAATAAGTACTTAATGCCACGAAAAGATCGCTTGATAAGCCAGTGGTCGTCGTTTAGATATATTTTATTCGGGTTGGGTAGTACAGCAGTACATATTTTTGCTACAGAGATGGGGCACAAACTTACACATGTTATATCAAAATTCGTATTGTATCCAGTATTTCCATTTATCATCAAACATTCATAATTTATTATCACAATAGTATGTATTAGGAATGGAAACGCAATTATCGAGAAATCTTAAAGTTCGCACGAATATTTTTTGGCTTTCGGTAATAAAACGATTACTTTCACAGTCGTACTTGTTCCACGTATGTCTTCAAACATACTCTATGGTAATGCTACCAAAAGCCGAATTGTACGAATAGGGAAAGGCAGACATGTAGGATAACAACCACGATATAGTCTAAACAATTCGCTGGCCATCGGCGTGGCCCATTTTCAAGAAACAAACATCTTGTTTTGTAGTTTTCGAGATAATAGTCTTGCTGCAAATTCTCTCCGGACACAGCGCGATGAACTCCTTACTCACAAGCAATAAAGATAACGATGAATTGACAATGAAGAAAAAACGACAAAAAAACAATTCGCCTGCAGCAATACATGTAATGACACGACGTAGCTGTCTCTTCTGAAGAGAATTTCCTGCTCAGTTCGCAAGATACCTGTACACTTACCGCAAATTTCTCCGAGACTGATCGCGCGGAACTTCTTAATAATAAGTCCATAGACCAAAAGATAATGGTCAAGCCGGCAATGAATGACATACATCAATGATAACATGTAATCCGCCATATATCTTATAGACCGTCTGGCTTATGTCATTGATGATCGTCACCCTGACAGACGGCAAAAGGATACTATTAACCTGCCTATGTTTTATATATTGGGGTAAAACATTCTCAAAAATACACATACTTTCCAAGGCATAAATCCTGTCACCAGCACAATATGGATACTAGCGAAGATCCCCTGTTTAATTCATGAGAGGTCAGTAGAATTGAATATTCGAGCTAAATGATGTAGAAGACTGTATCACCCCACCCTGATACAGTTTTGAGCTACCGGCGTAAGCCGCTAGTTGGGGCCAAATCACTTCAATCTGCCGGAAGCGCTTCACCACAGTTCGTCTGATCTCCATCCGCCATGTCTACATTATTGAAAGAGCCATGCCTGCGTAAGAGGCAGCGAAACGACTCAACACTGGGTAGTGATGGGATCTGGGATATTCTGCCCTGTGACTGTGGTAAGGTCATTCTCGCCCGATATTAATCCTAACCGGCTGTTGTAACACGCTACAACTTCGAATTTCAAATGCTATTAAGAATAATTATACTGACGAACACAGTCATTGGCACATTACATTTCACTTCCGGGACCCTCAGTCATATATGCTGTTTGTGATACACGACCTATTCCATTTATGGCAGCGAGAGTGATCGACCTTCAGTCGTGCATAAACAACTCAAATACCATTGTACATGCTGCAAAATATCCTGCTATGTGGTTCGCCAGATACTGGTAGCCTTGTTGCAAATTGTTATAAGATAGCGAACGCACGGAACTTAACACCCAATAAGAGCAGGTATTGCCCAATTAACAATGATCAAATAACCGAAGGACAAACACAAATATCACACCAAACCATACACACTGTATTAAGATAACACGTAAATCTAACGAGCGTTTTTCTGCGCATTTTCTGAGATACCGATAGTCTTGTGACAAACTGTTTGGAGACAAAGCGCGCGGAACTTATCATTCTTAAGAATATAGACAAAAAAGTTAACGGTCGAATTAATAACATCTAAAACGGGGAATATGGCGTAGAACATTGCCCAAAGATTTGTGAACTGCTCCCCGCTTGCGTAGCCGGGTAAAAAATTGCCAAGGATAGAGTGTACAAATCCGGGAAAGACACAGGCCAAGAAAATAATGGCTATAGCGACGAGCATTCGAGTTATTTTCAATTGCTCTTTGTCGCGTCTTTCACTATTACTGGTTTGCAGACCGACCATTGATTTACGGGAACGCTTCAGTATCACAATGATATAGATATTCAGAAGGATCACGAAAGAAACTGGGATGAATCGAAAAGCTATCAAAAGGAAGTAGATGTGCGCTTTGAAAAAATCGGGACTTGCGTGATAGTATCCAGTTTTTTCATATATCAGAACGGTTGTGTTAGTGCTTTTCTCTACAGAAGAACCATATTTGGTATGAAACAAATTTGGGAATACTACAACTGAGATCGATATGAAGATAAACGCGATAATTTTGATCGGATGACGACTCATGGGACCCATTTTGGCCGTTAACGGAAACCTAACTGCAATAAAGCGTTCGATGGACAAGACAAGTATGAATACATTCGAAGTGCGTCCTGCTGCGACCATTACCCAGAATTCTAAAACCGGCGATATCGACAACATGGTTTGAACATACATTTTCATATCAAAGTATTCCATCATCTTTAAAATCCACCAGACAAGGAAGGAGAGCAAGTATATAAGATCGGTTATGCTTAAAGCAGTTAGATAGTAATTTGTAGAATTACGCATGCTTTTCCTCGTTAAGATGTATATATTAAGAGCATTACAAACAATTCCAGGGAACACTAGTAAGGGAATCAGAATGTTGTAGCAGATAAATCTGACGGTGGTCGCTGTTTCTTTTGATATCAGTTGTTCAAACGGTTGTTCTTTCTGTGGCTCAATGTTATTTGAAAAATTTTGAGAAATTTGTATTGTCTTGTTCAAGGGTATGCCGCATTCATCTGTTGACATATCGCAAGTAATATCAGAAAATGTACTCCGATTTGATGCTGATAGATTCCTATTAGTCAAGGTATCAGTTATAGGAAACGCTTGTCCATGGTGTATTGTTTCGGTTACGAATGGTGTCACATTGGTATAGGCCATCTTCGATTCATCTGGACTTTTGGACTGATCAGTTGGTAACACGTCGGTTATCTCCCCGTTCGACAGAACCATGGTGATGATGGCCATGCACCACTTCATCCTGCACAAACCTGATGGCATTGCTGAAAACCGGGATTGATGATTCTGCAAAACAAGACATCAAAGATGCACACCTGAGCTAAACAGATTGCAATACAATCCAGTCTTACCTTGGAGACTATGGAAAATTGCAGTACATTCCTTGAACTACGATGTACATATCCCCCTAGGATATTAGAACATGGTGAAAATATTATGGGAGGATTTGGCTGCATATGGGTAAAATCGATCGCCCACAAATAACTTTCCGAGTCTATAATAGAAAAGCCTTTTTTTCGTATGACAGCATAAGTTTCAAATATGCAAAAAAAAATGAACATTCAGAAAAACGCAATATGTTTTCTTGCCAGGGGGAGTCGGACAAACAGTGTTCAACGATGACAGAAAGATAATGACAGAAAGACAAATGGACAAGACAAAATGTATGCTTGTAAAGCCCTACTCGCGTTGCAGATTTGAGTTTATTCCACAATTAGCCATAATGGATCATACTATCGATCAGGTTAGCAATTTCAAGTTCCTTGGGGTATATATCAATATATTCCCATATTAATGAATTTTGTCAGAAAATATCTAGAAATATTGGCATTATTAATTGTATAAAAGAAGCTCTGAATACGAAGACACTATTTATTCTGTATTATTATACCTCATGTAAATTCGTAATGTTTTCATTGGTTGACAGCCTGTCACGTGTCATTCTACAAATCGTGATGTTCAGTGATGATGCAGTCATATCTTGCCTTACCGTTGAATAAATGTCATGTACCACGGCAGAGCGTTGAACATGACAAATTATTCCATGGCGACATCTGCCGGACCAAGAGTTGCCTCCCACAGCGCGCGCGCCAACATATTTCCCGAAACGAAGATTGATGTGTATCTTCGTCGACCTGATATGTATACGTCGGCCCGTTGATGATTATAAATTAGTGAATGTGATTTGGTAATTGACTGAAGTAAATTTGGTATCTTTTGAAAGGTACGCAAGATCACCGAGAACGTTACTCATCCAAATTATGCGATTGAATCGACAAACAAGCCGAGATCGAACAGTCGATCTATACACGGCGTTTTGAAATCAACAACGTCAACGGTAGCGCAGTGTTCAACACGATATGCTTATTTCACCGCACCATCCTCATTCACATGATGATAAAGTCCCCATTTTATTCAAATAGGACATTGGGTATAATAATACAACTATTGCATGTTATAGCGTGGGCGCGCTCGTTGTACATCACTTAACGCGAGCTGACAAATCGTGATGTCCCACTCTATAACATGCAATAATTGTATACTATTCTATGATATTTTCATACATATATTATTGTAATGTTATCTGGTGTAATAGTTATTCCAGTCACATTCGTCCTCTCGTTTTGTTACAAAAAGGGCTATTATATTAATTTCCATGAGTCTTAGATTGGAGCACACCATGCCTCTGTTTGTCACCCTTGAACTTCTAACTTTTGTAGAAGTGAATTTACATCTAATGTTGCAATTTGTGCAAAAGTTCTTCTACAATCCTCTTTTACTTCCAATTCAATTCCAAACATATTTTACAAAACAATTCGAAGTACATTATTATCCAAATCTATTATCTGAAAATTTATATAGGCCTTTCTTTCGAACTGATTTATCTTTATATACTGTAAAAATTAAAGCTCCACGAGAATGGAACAAATTACCCTTATTCCTTAAAACTTGCGATTCGATATCTTTGTTTAAAGCTAAATTAAAAGAATATCTTCTTGACAATAATTCACTCACCAACTAGAAATTTAAGTTACAGCAAACAGGTGCACTGAATATGTTGAAAATATTTTGTTATTCGCTTATTTGCCGTCTACAATAAGTGTATTGGCAGTTTTCAAACATCATTTCATATATTCCGCCGATTTTTTCTATCTATACATTTGGAATTTATTTGGGGATAATACAAGCCCTATGGGGTTTTCATCCCACCAGATTAATTATACATTATGTACATCTTGTTGAAATTATGTTATATGTGCTTGTGCTTATCTAGCGAATGAATAAACAAACAAACAAACAATCATCATGTCGTTATCACTGATCAGTATTCGTTATTCAAATGAATTTCCAAGTCGTAAGACAGTGCCCTGAGTTACAACACCCCAGGCAAACAGCATCAATGTATGAAATATTGAACCCGAAACATATCAGACGCGATACCCCAAAGATACCATCGAATTGCTGAATGTTTAACGCAGAATATGATATTCCGACTTTCACGCAGAATCCTGTACCCTGATACACACTCCAAGGACTCCTACATGTACATGCACAGGAGATCCCGCTCAATTCTGCCAGGGTTTTTTCTGGATGGCTTTGTGTGTACGACGGAGTAAAAAGACAACCAATCCATCACGCGACTACAAGTGCAATGAACTTATATTTACTATTGTATCCCCTGATTACAATTTACTGACGAACATTCCATATAGACAATATCCTCTCTCTATCTCTCTCTCTTTTTGTTATTTATTTACTTTAAAATATAGCGCTTGTAAAGATCTCAACTGAATAAAAATTATAATATAATTATATTCCAAATGAACAAAGAAATGTATGTGAAATAAAAATAAAACTTTGTGTTGATAGACCGCGAAAATCGTACGGGATTCAACTCTTAAACTACAATTCCAAACAAACATTTCACTGCAGTGAGGTGAAGTTCGGGATTTTGAAGTGAACATTCGTGTTCTGTATTACGCCAGCATATCAGTGTTTCTGTCACCTTGTGACTGACACATTTTGTGCTATGCCAGCCCCGCCTTGCCAGCCATTCTCTCTTCAGCCTTTGTTCTCATGACATAATACAACCACCCAAACAACAATTTTAAAGCAATTACCAAGAAATCCTGGGAGAACCCAGCAAACCTACAAATAGGGCGGGATCTACAAACGAAACCCGAATTGTCTTATTCAATTTATGCACCCGATTTATCCTTCTTTTCTTTCTCTTGAACATACACTGCGAAAAATATTGTGTTGTTTTAACACAATTTTGTCCTAAAATGGCTTCAACACAAAATGTTTTGTGTTGAAATCAACATGGTTTTGTGTTAAACTTAATATATCAACACAAAATTGTGTTGAGTTCAATACAAATTAGTGTTGATTCTTACACAATTTGTGCTATTTTCAACACAATTTTGGTGTTAAAATGGTTTCAACACAATTTTTTTTCGCAATGTATCCCCAAATGAAATTCAGACAAATCGTGGTTCTCAGTTCGTTAAATCACTCATTTACAAAATAAAGTTCACTCCTTGTACCCTAGCACTGGAAACGCCCCTAATTTCACGTTCCTTCTAATCTATCATCGATCTCAATATTTCTGGATTATCGCAGTCCCCAAACAAGCAGAATTATAGCCAATTGTAATGCACCAAACGAATCCACCCCAACAAACCCGCGCAAACTCGAAGTTCAGACCGAAACAGAATCGACGATCCCACCAAGACGTCGAACAGGAACAAACACAGACAGTCTATTTACCAAGGTGATTGTAATAATACATAGCTTAACACCAGTTAAAGTGAAACACTTCCCGAATGCTCAACTAGTCAGGGATCTTTATCATGAAGTCGAGAATGTACAAGAGCAGGTCAATCAAATATTCGAAGGATATTTAAAAGCTTATTGTAACTCCCTCGCACGATACGATGAACTTATGTCGGTAAACACATTAGCGGATAAGCCAGTAATCATGAAACCTTTTAAACAATGCGAAGAAATTATATAAGGAATAGATAAAAAATATTAAACTA
Organism: Hanleya hanleyi; assembly: GCA_036873755.1. Taxonomy (NCBI): domain Eukaryota; kingdom Metazoa; phylum Mollusca; class Polyplacophora; order Lepidopleurida; family Hanleyidae; genus Hanleya; species Hanleya hanleyi. Next base: position 17,276 of record JAVTVY010048067.1, read on the forward strand.
GATCTCCTTGTTGATCTTGTAAAACAACGTGAAGTATATTTCAAAAGACTGCAGAAAACCACCAATATTGTGTTAGTATTCACACGAATAACCCTGCCCAAACCTTTACGTTTATAGAGTAGAAACTAGTAATCACCTCGTTTATTGAGACCCAATGAGGTGCTGTCAGTGTCAGGAATTCAATCGCATGATTGCGCTTTGCAGGTCAAGTACTGTTGTATGTAGAGCATAACTCCACAACTATATAACTCTCTCAAAGAAGAGATGTCTGGTATTTCGAACTTTGAAAGCGATAGAGTTCCTCAAAGCAAGCAGATGTATAACATATAACATAACAGGCGGCCGCGGATTCTCGAATGTGCGGCCGTCGATTCGTCCTTTTTTGCCGGGCTGAATATGCGGCCATGTATTCGGACTAAAAAAAACGAATAGAGGGACGTCGATTCATCAGAATATGCCAGTAAGTAATAACCACCGATTATCGACAAACCTAATAGTTAATATATCTGAAAATTGGGGAAATGCACAATACGATTAGTAATATTCCATGCATAGTTTTGGAAAGAAAGATGAAAGATCAGTTCCGTAGTATCGCATAAACGATCATTTACCACCATGCCGATTGGTTCATACAGTCAAGCAGGTTACCGATTACCACTTAACTACTATTTAAGTACCATTTAACCATTCAAAAGGGCCCTCGGTGGCCGAATGGTCTAAGGCGCTTCGCCGGTGACCGCTAGCCTCACACCGCTGAACCGGCACGGGTTCGGGCCCGGCTGGTCCATGTGTGAAAGTTTGTCAGTTACTTGCCGAAGGGCGGTGGTTCTCCCCAGGTACTCCGGCTTCCTCCACCAACAAACTGACTGTCACCATATGAGTGAAACAAACTTGAGTGTGACATTAAGCCAAATTCCCTCCCTCCCATTTAGCAATCAGTTTTACCCGACACAGTCCGTATTAATAAGCTCAATGATTAACCGTATCTGGCCTGAGTTTTTGGGAGCTGTCCATGCCTGGGAGGGGGGGGGGGAACATTCATCTTACCGCTTGAGCTAGGGGACTGAAACTTATCACATACTCTTGGGTCAAGCCCAATCAGAAAACGTAAAAAAAATCCAAAATGCACACATTGATGACATCACAATGTCGGTTTGAAAAAAATACACTTTCTTTGGTCGATTTTTTCCGTCAGATGTGCTCATGCCCCCCTTTTATAACTTTCCGTCAGATGTTTTCTTCGCAAAACCGAAATGAGAAATTAGTAAATAATAATCTCACGTGAAATCTCAGTTTTGCCCACTTTTTCTCGCAGAATAGCGAGAATTGTGAAGAAAAATGGCGAAAACATCACTTTCCCGATATCCCACATGGCCACCATAGAATTTTGCTTTTCCACCGACAGAGTAGAACGTTTGGTGGAGGGGAAGGGGAACTCTTAATATATGGTATTGATTATCTCGGAGGTATACAGTATCAGTTTGTGCCGAGACACTTATACAAATGTCCCCAGAACCGTACGTTACGATACTTCCGGCTGATCGTCCAGGTTTGCCTCTCTGTTGCGAGAAAGTAACATGGGGAAATGCTTTCGGTGAAATATCAGGCGAATTCATTCTTTTCATTATACATGTAACAGCATCTTCCAGAAATTGTGAAAATAACATATATAACGTAGGTGGGAACTGTGTAGTGGAAATCAGGTCTTTGTAAATCTTTTACTTTCCAGAACATAAGTACAAACTATTTCGCTAATATGGAAATTTACTTCAATGGGGGGCATTATTCGTCCCATATAGTAACACTGATGCCGTTAGATCGCTGGTGAATCCAGCCACCCTGAGCTTCTCCACGTAAATGCAATTTAATGCACGTGCTTTCGATCCTTTTGCCGGGGATTTAATCGAGCGAACGAAGTTTGAAATTTATAATATACAAATGTCGAATATATTGATAAATTTAAATTCCAACATAATTTGTTGTTGTTTCAGTCCCGATGACTGCATATTTATTTTTATTATTTTTTTCTTTTTAATTAGTGTTACCGTACATTGCAACTTCAGATAACTTCAGACAAAGCGTCAATGACGTCTTACCCTGTACCGGCACACGTAACTAAGGAGACATAACAAATAAAGTTATCAATATATTCGACATTTGTATATTACAAGTCAAGTAATTTGAGATTTATAATATACAAATTATGTTTATATACGCCACAACTTAACTCTGAGTTTGCTATTTACAAAAACAAATAAAGTAAATAAATGAATATAAGAAAAAATATATTAATCTAGCAACCATCATGCTGGATGTAATACAAGGAATCTAGACGTCTTAACCCTATTTGGCCTGGGCTTTTTGGGACCTGTCCAGGCCCGAGGATGGGCTATTTTGCCCCCCCCCCCCCCCGCCCCCCTAATTATTGTTCTCACCCCATGAGCTAGGGGGGCTGAAACCTACCACACTATACCCTTGGGTCAAGCTGTACCAGAAAATGTAAACAAATCCAAGATGGCCGCTTTCATGACGTCACAGTGACGTAATTTCTATAATGGTGATTTTTGGTCGATTATTCGGTCAGATATCTCGAATTTTTCATTCGTGCAGTCTCGAAAATTCGGCGTCATTAGTCCGCTCTTGTTTATCGTATTTACTAACGGCCCAGCCGAAGTAATACATACATCGCACCACCCTGCGGTTGAACAATCGCTTTTTCTCAACGCCGCAGCTCATCTGAAAAAGCGGCTGTTGCATACAAACACGTAGGATATTCCACGGAGATTAGTCACTAATACGAAATGGGCGCAGGAATGGGGGAATCAAATTTCCGGCTACAAAGACAACAGGTGTAAAACTCTCAAACATCCAGTCTCCTGAAATAGATTTGACCGTGGATAGAAATCAAAAAATAAAATTCCTCTAAATGGGATTTGACAGCACGCTAACATAGAAACATCTTATAGACCGGGTACTCGGATTTACATAAACCTTACATTATGTGTCTCTGGAACAAACTGTAGAGCGAGCAAAGCTAGCTTACTTAAATTATATCAGTCACTTATTCGCTCAAAAATGAATTGTGGCTGTCTAGCCTACCAATCAGCGTGTACAATCCAATTGAAGCGGTTAGTCTACGATGCATCCGTATAGTCTGTCATTCAATATTCAGCAGTCCCCCATTAAAGAATTCTCGCGTCCATCATCCAACGACCTAATTCATATATTATCATTAGCACCAAATTCCAAGAAAAACGATTGTCATAATTTACATACACATAGGCTAGTTTTTTGCAGGAGTAAAGCAATCAACCGTTTTCAACGATGCCGGAAAGACATCATGATATTCCAAACGTATCAAACCCGTATCACTGATGGGTATTCCTAATCCATATAATTTTCGTTGTAGAGTGGTTATCTAGAGATTGATGTATCTGTCATGCTTTGATTGTGCACGTTCATATGAACATGAGGATCTTGAAGTATCGGAGTCCACATAGCCCAAAAAGGGCTATTATATTAATTTCCATGAGTCTTAGATTGGAGCACACCATGCCTCTGTTTGTCACCCTTGAACTTCTAACTTTTGTAGAAGTGAATTTACATCTAATGTTGCAATTTGTGCAAAAGTTCTTCTACAATCCTCTTTTACTTCCAATTCAATTCCAAACATATTTTACAAAACAATTCGAAGTACATTATTATCCAAATCTATTATCTGAAAATTTATATAGGCCTTTCTTTCGAACTGATTTATCTTTATATACTGTAAAAATTAAAGCTCCACGAGAATGGAACAAATTACCCTTATTCCTTAAAACTTGCGATTCGATATCTTTGTTTAAAGCTAAATTAAAAGAATATCTTCTTGACAATAATTCACTCACCAACTAGAAATTTAAGTTACAGCAAACAGGTGCACTGAATATGTTGAAAATATTTTGTTATTCGCTTATTTGCCGTCTACAATAAGTGTATTGGCAGTTTTCAAACATCATTTCATATATTCCGCCGATTTTTTCTATCTATACATTTGGAATTTATTTGGGGATAATACAAGCCCTATGGGGTTTTCATCCCACCAGATTAATTATACATTATGTACATCTTGTTGAAATTATGTTATATGTGCTTGTGCTTATCTAGCGAATGAATAAACAAACAAACAAACAATCATCATGTCGTTATCACTGATCAGTATTCGTTATTCAAATGAATTTCCAAGTCGTAAGACAGTGCCCTGAGTTACAACACCCCAGGCAAACAGCATCAATGTATGAAATATTGAACCCGAAACATATCAGACGCGATACCCCAAAGATACCATCGAATTGCTGAATGTTTAACGCAGAATATGATATTCCGACTTTCACGCAGAATCCTGTACCCTGATACACACTCCAAGGACTCCTACATGTACATGCACAGGAGATCCCGCTCAATTCTGCCAGGGTTTTTTCTGGATGGCTTTGTGTGTACGACGGAGTAAAAAGACAACCAATCCATCACGCGACTACAAGTGCAATGAACTTATATTTACTATTGTATCCCCTGATTACAATTTACTGACGAACATTCCATATAGACAATATCCTCTCTCTATCTCTCTCTCTTTTTGTTATTTATTTACTTTAAAATATAGCGCTTGTAAAGATCTCAACTGAATAAAAATTATAATATAATTATATTCCAAATGAACAAAGAAATGTATGTGAAATAAAAATAAAACTTTGTGTTGATAGACCGCGAAAATCGTACGGGATTCAACTCTTAAACTACAATTCCAAACAAACATTTCACTGCAGTGAGGTGAAGTTCGGGATTTTGAAGTGAACATTCGTGTTCTGTATTACGCCAGCATATCAGTGTTTCTGTCACCTTGTGACTGACACATTTTGTGCTATGCCAGCCCCGCCTTGCCAGCCATTCTCTCTTCAGCCTTTGTTCTCATGACATAATACAACCACCCAAACAACAATTTTAAAGCAATTACCAAGAAATCCTGGGAGAACCCAGCAAACCTACAAATAGGGCGGGATCTACAAACGAAACCCGAATTGTCTTATTCAATTTATGCACCCGATTTATCCTTCTTTTCTTTCTCTTGAACATACACTGCGAAAAATATTGTGTTGTTTTAACACAATTTTGTCCTAAAATGGCTTCAACACAAAATGTTTTGTGTTGAAATCAACATGGTTTTGTGTTAAACTTAATATACACTCTTAGTCCAGAAGGTGTAAATTACACCTCTACGGGGTGTAAATGGCTTGTCCCAGGGCTAACACCCTTTTGGGTGCGAATTAACACCTTCTCCGAAAGGTGTAAATTTACACCTTCTCGAAAAGGTGTTAAATTACACCTTTTTTGCTCACATTACACCTTCCATGGGTGTTCATTCACACCTTCTGAATAAAATTTGCACCTTCCAGACAAATTTATAAGCATATTTTGGGGGGAACCCAGCATCCCATGGGTGTTTATTTACACCTTTTGGCCACAACTAAACCTTTCAGTGGTGTTAATTTACACCTTTTCAACAGAATTACACCTTCTTTGGGTGTTTATTCACACCTTTTGAGCAAATTTGTATCATCTAGGGGTGCTAAAATACACCTTCTGGTGATCATTCCATCTTCCAGGGGTGTTAAATCACACCTTATTGGTAAGTATTACACCTTTCATTGGTGTTAATTTACACCTTTTGACCGAGATTATGCCCTATTGGGTGTTTATTTACACCTTTTGGCCAAAATTAAACCTTCTAGGGGTGCTAAAATACACCTTCTGGAGACAGTTCCATCTTCCAAGGGTGTTAAAACACACCCATTTCGTGAGAATTACACCTTCAAAAGGTGTTAATTTGCACCTTTTTAGTGAGAATTAGTGGTGTTCGTACCACCCAGTAATGGCTCATGATATATTTTATTAAGGAAATCACAAAAAACACATTTACATTGGTCTTTTCATGTTAGTCCTCCCTAATATCATAGTTCACTCTCAATCTGTGTGTGAAGAGATGTTCATATACACACCCACTTTCTCGGGGTGTTCTGACCCAAGTTGTATGAAATTATGTTCATATACACACCCGCTTTCTCGGTGTGTCCTGACCCTACAGTAGCCTGAGTTGTACGTATATATGAGTATGCTAGCACATCTTCATAGATGTGTACTAATGTACCTCAGAGCCAGTGTTTCGAATGACCAGCGTCTAGTCCGTCATTCATAATTCAGCCGTCGTTCATTAGAGAATATCCGCGTCCATAATCCGAAGACCTATTCCATTTTCCATATAACAGTATTAGCACCAAATTCAAAAAGACAATCATAGTATACATAAATACAGGCTTGTTTCCTGCAAGAGAGAAATCCCGAAATCTTTCGGGAATATAACCCGAAATCACGTTCTCTTATGGTAGTCGTCGGAATGAATGATAATCCCCGGGATAGCAGAAAAATATCATGATCTGTTAACATCAGACTTGAGATACTAGTATTTCTAATATATGTCTTGGCTATTGCCAGTCTCGAGAGGTAGATTTACGTAGACATGTTTTGACATAATTAATATGTCTCTGCTTCTTGTAGCGTTTTCTCTGTTTACTAGAGAAGCGTCTTGTTTTCATTCTGTCTCTAATGAGTTAGAACGAATCAGTTGATATACAGCGTTAGTTAGAACGAATCAGTTGATATACAGCGTTTGTTGTAGTCATGATACTAATCTTCTCAATCAAGGTCGCAGTACTTCTTGTGGCGTTTTCTCTGTTTACTAGAGAAGCGTCTTTTCATTCTGTCTCTAATGAGTTAGAACGAATCAGTTGATATACAGCGTTTGTTGTAGTCATGATACTAATCTTCTCAATCAAGGTCGCAGGACTTCTTGTAGCGTTTCTTTGTTTACTAGAGAAGTGTGTTGTTTTCATTCTGT
>JAVTVY010048068.1:0-24203 GCA_036873755.1 Hanleya hanleyi
AAGCCATTTTTCGGCCTTTTTGGGGTCGATTATTCGAAATTTTCATTTTTTCGATTTTTCTCTCAAAAAATCAAATAAAATATAGAATGATTAGTTTTGCATAAATAAAATACTTTCAATGCCTTTTAGGCAAGGAAAATGTGAAGAAATGGAGCGAAAAGACTGAAAGCACGACTTTCGCGGATACCACATGGCCGCCATCTTGAATTTACCCATGATCCTCTGCTCCGGGGTATATGGAAATAGGCTCAAGATGACCCCAATAAGATAAGCTTTAAACTCACCAAGTTTTAGCCTCCTCGGTTTTGTCGTTTCGGAGCAGCAGAGAAAAGTTCACTACGAGGGGCACTTTCCGCCTTCCCCCCCAGGTCAGGTAGGATTAAGAAATCCACACATGCACGTGTATTTCAAATTATATGAAGAAATTAATTTCAATTTCAATTAAAATTTGAAGTGAGTTGAGCTGAAATAATTCCTTGTGTTTGACCTTATTCGTTAGTTTCACTGTTGTTGTTGTTCGCATGCAAAATCTTACTATTTCTTCCATGTCATTGCACTCGATATAAAAGATGTTAACGAAGGAGACCGGAAAGTTTCAACGGGAAGTTTATTCCACAGTTTCAAACCTATTTACAGGATAGAGACGTCTCACATATGTCCATCTCCCATCCTTTGGTGACTTATTAGGCGTTCCAAATTATTCCGAAGAGTTTCTCCCACACGTACATGACTAAGGTGCCCCAGCGGAATTCCTATCATTGTCACTTGCCGACGGGCGGTGGTTCTCTCCGGGTATTCCGGCTTCCTCCTCCACCATTAAAACTGCCTGTTAGCATATGAGTGAGTGTGACATTAAACCAAATCCCCCTTCCGATTATTGTCACATTCTTGATTCTAAATTAGGTAATTTATTATCTGAAGAAATTCATTACAACTTGAATTAAGAATCCATTGTTTTTAGTTTGTTAGATTTGTTGTTTTTCGCATGTGTGACAAACATGCCAAATTGTACTATCTCTTGCAGGTTATTACCCTCCATTTAGAACATTTTACCGAACGAGACGTCTTACTTTCATCGCGAAGATTATTGCATAGTTTAGAACCTATATAGGATGGAGATGACAGGCCAAATCTAATAGTTCTCGTTCGTGGGATTTGGAAGACCAAATATGTCTTTAATATGGACATTCTTTAAGTTTACATAGTTCCTGGTTATACGACAGAGAGAGTCCGTGAATTGCCTTTTGTAATACTGTAACCATTTGCTTTTTCCCTGTTAGCTCTAAGCTTGGCAGTTTAGTCATTTCTATTAAAGATTCAGAGGAACTGACAAATCATTGTAAACTCACCGAAGTCCTCTCTCTAAAGATTTTCAAGTCTGTTAATATCATAAACTTTTGCGGCATACCACATTATAGGACAGTAATCGAACAGGGAACGATCATAGCATCTCGGGGCATTGATTCACCCTATGAAGAGCATATAACTGTCGGCCTGCTCTTAAACATATTTCATCAATGTGATTAGGAAGCGTCTCCATTAATCGTTTTTCCTTCAATCGAGAATTTTTGTTGGTTTTCTCCAAGAAATCCCGATCATATCGGGAATTCTTCGAGAGAATGTCGAGAGAAAAAAATGAGAAAAAAAAACGAAATCGTTTTCAAAATTCTGAATCGATTTTCTCGATATCGTTTTTCATTCGTTTTTTTTTTATCCATCGATAATCAATGGTTTTATGCTGATCGAGAGAATGTGGAGAAATTTTGATCCAGAAAGCTTCGAGGGAATATCGCGAAACCATCGAGAGGCGAATGAATGCAATTACGCCATTCACAGATTAACAGCTGTTACGCGGCTATGTGTCAGGGTGTTACATAAAGTATATGCCAAAGTAAAATTCAGCTGTATCTACCACTTGAACAATGTAATGCTAACATACCATGTCATCGTGATTTTGAAAGAGACTGCATTGAATTATCACATTTTCATCAGCTTTATTTTATTATACTTAATCAATGTTACGTATTCCAGCGATTATCAGTCCGGTTGTACATCTGACCACCCAAAGGATCCATCTCCGGCCTTTACTATTGAAAATCAAACAGGGAATATCGTCGGCATCATATTTTGTATTCAGACATGTTCTAGCGGATATATACATTGGAAATACACTTCTGTGAATTTATGCATCATCAGTGGGGCTGAGCACATGCCTGGGATATTTAGTTGTGCATAGAACCACTAACCTGGTTCCCTTGTCTACGGGTATATGTCAGCACTGTAACATGTTAAGCAGGGTGCCAGGCTAGGCGAAGACAAAAGCGGCACTACTTTCAATCGTTTTTTAATCGTTTTTCTTCACAGAGGACAATTTTCGAAGGATTCGCGATATCGTTTCACTTTCGAGAAAAAAATTTCGAATGAAAACCGATCAATAAAGCGAACGAAAACTGATTTCGCGAGTCATTCGATTTTTGTGAAAAAATTGTCTCTCACCCCACCAAAGATCACAGATTTCTCGACCTAAAACCGAACGATATTTGGAGACGCTTTCTTAGCATAGATTATCTTAGCTCCCTGTCAACATTCATACCAAGCAATTTAGCACATTGTCCTGATGCAACATCGGTTCCTGTTGCTTGCCCTGTGACCACTGCTGATGGTCCTGGTTTGGTCAGCTGAAACCTAAGTTTCATGAAGTGAAATCATTGCGCACTTCCGAGAATACCATTATGACGTTATCATACAAATTTACATATAAAAAAAAATATAAAAAAGAATTATTATCACCGTATTTGATCAGCAGGAAGACAATGACGTAATAATTATTCCATCATCACTCTTAAATTAACTTGAAAGTCAACCACGCAGAATGCGGTATGATATTAATGAAGTGTAGTTTGTGGTAAAACCATAAAGCTTAGCACAGTTATAGCACTGTACTCACTGATCAAGATTTGATAAAGGCCCAATTGAAATCATTCAAGATGTCCGCCATATGATGACCCAAACGTAGTAGCAAAATCAGTCTATTACAGAAAAAAAACTCTCAATTTTTAGTCTCGACAATTCTTGCGCCGAATTTTGCAAAGTTATCGTACTTGATCAAACGGCCTATTAAAAATACGTGTTCACTTAAATGCCTTCTAGAATTTTCGTCATCAACAAAAGGTAATGTGATTATTAGAAAGACGCTCGGTCCCCCCCCCCCACCCCCCACCTAAGCGTGGGCACATGTATCGCCATCCCAAATCAGTTAACAGCTGGGCGATAGTGAGACACTATTAAACTTTATAATGTTGGTGTGATCGGGAATCATCAACTTTGCAAATTTATTTCAGCACAATGTCAATATTCCCCGGGTGACTTTGATATAGTCGTGAGGAGACCTAGATATATAAAGGCAACCATTTGTCATTCTTGACGGAGACCAGTCTTCTATCGACTGGCACATCATGTGATAGAGCGGTCATGGTGAGAAAAAGTGGAACCTACTCGCCATCTGGATCAGGCGTTCAGAGACCCAGCTCGTGGTCCCAATAAAACCACCTGAACCTTTCACATAGCGGTTCTCCTGCTGATGAGCCAGTTCAACGCGAATTGTAGACCTTGGTCTTTGGTCTTGGAAAGGATCCTTTAATGACATTGCTTCTCATCATTCTCCTTGCTTTGGCCGACTAAAGACTTCAAAGTCGGAGATATGGTCAGTTATCCATCTTGCACAAGTCACATGTTCCAAGCCATAGGTCAGTATAATCAAGGGAAGTTAGATAGTCTATGTGCTTAGAAAGGTGTGAATGAGCATTCCGCCTCTCAGGATACTGTCGTTGATGGGCATGCACAAATTTTGTGATTAACTGAACTGATGAAGATCTGGGCTATTATAGTCCCTCTACCAACCATCAAAGAACAGCCAGGATCTGAAACTTTTTGAACTGATTGCTTATCTTATTGGGGTCATTTCGTATATGTTTACATACTCATCCAGGTGCAAAGGATCATGGTGTAAGCAATATCATCGTCCATGCTTGCCCACTGCCGGCATCACTACCTTCAATGAATATGCATCCTTCATCCTGAGAAGCGAGTACAGGTTGCCACAAGGTTGGATGTATAAACCAACCAAATCCCCCTTCCGATTATTGTCACATTCTTGATTCTAAATTAGGTAATTTATTATCTGAAGAAATTCATTACAACTTGAATTAAGAATCCATTGTTTTTAGTTTGTTAGATTTGTTGTTTTTCGCATGTGTGACAAACATGCCAAATTGTACTATCTCTTGCAGGTTATTACCCTCCATTTAGAACATTTTACCGAACGAGACGTCTTACTTTCATCGCGAAGATTATTGCATAGTTTAGAACCTATATAGGATGGAGATGACAGGCCAAATCTAATAGTTCTCGTTCGTGGGATTTGGAAGACCAAATATGTCTTTAATATGGACATTCTTTAAGTTTACATAGTTCCTGGTTATACGACAGAGAGAGTCCGTGAATTGCCTTTTGTAATACTGTAACCATTTGCTTTTTCCCTGTTAGCTCTAAGCTTGGCAGTTTAGTCATTTCTATTAAAGATTCAGAGGAACTGACAAATCATTGTAAACTCACCGAAGTCCTCTCTCTAAAGATTTTCAAGTCTGTTAATATCATAAACTTTTGCGGCATACCACATTATAGGACAGTAATCGAACAGGGAACGATCATAGCATCTCGGGGCATTGATTCACCCTATGAAGAGCATATAACTGTCGGCCTGCTCTTAAACATATTTCATCAATGTGATTAGGAAGCGTCTCCATTAATCGTTTTTCCTTCAATCGAGAATTTTTGTTGGTTTTCTCCAAGAAATCCCGATCATATCGGGAATTCTTCGAGAGAATGTCGAGAGAAAAAAATGAGAAAAAAAAACGAAATCGTTTTCAAAATTCTGAATCGATTTTCTCGATATCGTTTTTCATTCGTTTTTTTTTTATCCATCGATAATCAATGGTTTTATGCTGATCGAGAGAATGTGGAGAAATTTTGATCCAGAAAGCTTCGAGGGAATATCGCGAAACCATCGAGAGGCGAATGAATGCAATTACGCCATTCACAGATTAACAGCTGTTACGCGGCTATGTGTCAGGGTGTTACATAAAGTATATGCCAAAGTAAAATTCAGCTGTATCTACCACTTGAACAATGTAATGCTAACATACCATGTCATCGTGATTTTGAAAGAGACTGCATTGAATTATCACATTTTCATCAGCTTTATTTTATTATACTTAATCAATGTTACGTATTCCAGCGATTATCAGTCCGGTTGTACATCTGACCACCCAAAGGATCCATCTCCGGCCTTTACTATTGAAAATCAAACAGGGAATATCGTCGGCATCATATTTTGTATTCAGACATGTTCTAGCGGATATATACATTGGAAATACACTTCTGTGAATTTATGCATCATCAGTGGGGCTGAGCACATGCCTGGGATATTTAGTTGTGCATAGAACCACTAACCTGGTTCCCTTGTCTACGGGTATATGTCAGCACTGTAACATGTTAAGCAGGGTGCCAGGCTAGGCGAAGACAAAAGCGGCACTACTTTCAATCGTTTTTTAATCGTTTTTCTTCACAGAGGACAATTTTCGAAGGATTCGCGATATCGTTTCACTTTCGAGAAAAAAATTTCGAATGAAAACCGATCAATAAAGCGAACGAAAACTGATTTCGCGAGTCATTCGATTTTTGTGAAAAAATTGTCTCTCACCCCACCAAAGATCACAGATTTCTCGACCTAAAACCGAACGATATTTGGAGACGCTTTCTTAGCATAGATTATCTTAGCTCCCTGTCAACATTCATACCAAGCAATTTAGCACATTGTCCTGATGCAACATCGGTTCCTGTTGCTTGCCCTGTGACCACTGCTGATGGTCCTGGTTTGGTCAGCTGAAACCTAAGTTTCATGAAGTGAAATCATTGCGCACTTCCGAGAATACCATTATGACGTTATCATACAAATTTACATATAAAAAAAAATATAAAAAAGAATTATTATCACCGTATTTGATCAGCAGGAAGACAATGACGTAATAATTATTCCATCATCACTCTTAAATTAACTTGAAAGTCAACCACGCAGAATGCGGTATGATATTAATGAAGTGTAGTTTGTGGTAAAACCATAAAGCTTAGCACAGTTATAGCACTGTACTCACTGATCAAGATTTGATAAAGGCCCAATTGTAGTAGCAAAATCAGTCTATTACAGAAAAAAAACTCTCAATTTTTAGTCTCGACAATTCTTGCGCCGAATTTTGCAAAGTTATCGTACTTGATCAAACGGCCTATTAAAAATACGTGTTCACTTAAATGCCTTCTAGAATTTTCGTCATCAACAAAAGGTAATGTGATTATTAGAAAGACGCTCGGTCCCCCCCCCCACCCCCCACCTAAGCGTGGGCACATGTATCGCCATCCCAAATCAGTTAACAGCTGGGCGATAGTGAGACACTATTAAACTTTATAATGTTGGTGTGATCGGGAATCATCAACTTTGCAAATTTATTTCAGCACAATGTCAATATTCCCCGGGTGACTTTGATATAGTCGTGAGGAGACCTAGATATATAAAGGCAACCATTTGTCATTCTTGACGGAGACCAGTCTTCTATCGACTGGCACGTCATGTGATAGAGCGGTCATGGTGAGAAAAAGTGGAACCTACTCGCCATCTGGATCAGGCGTTCAGAGACCCAGCTCGTGGTCCCAATAAAACCACCTGAACCTTTCACATAGCGGTTCTCCTGCTGATGAGCCAGTTCAACGCGAATTGTAGACCTTGGTCTTTGGTCTTGGAAAGGATCCTTTAATGACATTGCTTCTCATCATTCTCCTTGCTTTGGCCGACTAAAGACTTCAAAGTCGGAGATATGGTCAGTTATCCATCTTGCACAAGTCACATGTTCCAAGCCATAGGTCAGTATAATCAAGGGAAGTTAGATAGTCTATGTGCTTAGAAAGGTGTGAATGAGCATTCCGCCTCTCAGGATACTGTCGTTGATGGGCATGCACAAATTTTGTGATTAACTGAACTGATGAAGATCTGGGCTATTATAGTCCCTCTACCAACCATCAAAGAACAGCCAGGATCTGAAACTTTTTGAACTGATTGCTTATCTTATTGGGGTCATTTCGTATATGTTTACATACTCATCCAGGTGCAAAGGATCATGGTGTAAGCAATATCATCGTCCATGCTTGCCCACTGCCGGCATCACTACCTTCAATGAATATGCATCCTTCATCCTGAGAAGCGAGTACAGGTTGCCACAAGGTTGGATGTATAAACCAACCAAATCCCCCTTCCGATTATTGTCACATTCTTGATTCTAAATTAGGTAATTTATTATCTGAAGAAATTCATTACAACTTGAATTAAGAATCCATTGTTTTTAGTTTGTTAGATTTGTTGTTTTTCGCATGTGTGACAAACATGCCAAATTGTACTATCTCTTGCAGGTTATTACCCTCCATTTAGAACATTTTACCGAACGAGACGTCTTACTTTCATCGCGAAGATTATTGCATAGTTTAGAACCTATATAGGATGGAGATGACAGGCCAAATCTAATAGTTCTCGTTCGTGGGATTTGGAAGACCAAATATGTCTTTAATATGGACATTCTTTAAGTTTACATAGTTCCTGGTTATACGACAGAGAGAGTCCGTGAATTGCCTTTTGTAATACTGTAACCATTTGCTTTTTCCCTGTTAGCTCTAAGCTTGGCAGTTTAGTCATTTCTATTAAAGATTCAGAGGAACTGACAAATCATTGTAAACTCACCGAAGTCCTCTCTCTAAAGATTTTCAAGTCTGTTAATATCATAAACTTTTGCGGCATACCACATTATAGGACAGTAATCGAACAGGGAACGATCATAGCATCTCGGGGCATTGATTCACCCTATGAAGAGCATATAACTGTCGGCCTGCTCTTAAACATATTTCATCAATGTGATTAGGAAGCGTCTCCATTAATCGTTTTTCCTTCAATCGAGAATTTTTGTTGGTTTTCTCCAAGAAATCCCGATCATATCGGGAATTCTTCGAGAGAATGTCGAGAGAAAAAAATGAGAAAAAAAAACGAAATCGTTTTCAAAATTCTGAATCGATTTTCTCGATATCGTTTTTCATTCGTTTTTTTTTTATCCATCGATAATCAATGGTTTTATGCTGATCGAGAGAATGTGGAGAAATTTTGATCCAGAAAGCTTCGAGGGAATATCGCGAAACCATCGAGAGGCGAATGAATGCAATTACGCCATTCACAGATTAACAGCTGTTACGCGGCTATGTGTCAGGGTGTTACATAAAGTATATGCCAAAGTAAAATTCAGCTGTATCTACCACTTGAACAATGTAATGCTAACATACCATGTCATCGTGATTTTGAAAGAGACTGCATTGAATTATCACATTTTCATCAGCTTTATTTTATTATACTTAATCAATGTTACGTATTCCAGCGATTATCAGTCCGGTTGTACATCTGACCACCCAAAGGATCCATCTCCGGCCTTTACTATTGAAAATCAAACAGGGAATATCGTCGGCATCATATTTTGTATTCAGACATGTTCTAGCGGATATATACATTGGAAATACACTTCTGTGAATTTATGCATCATCAGTGGGGTGAGCACATGCCTGGGATATTTAGTTGTGCATAGAACCACTAACCTGGTTCCCTTGTCTACGGGTATATGTCAGCACTGTAACATGTTAAGCAGGGTGCCAGGCTAGGCGAAGACAAAAGCGGCACTACTTTCAATCGTTTTTTAATCGTTTTTCTTCACAGAGGACAATTTTCGAAGGATTCGCGATATCGTTTCACTTTCGAGAAAAAAATTTCGAATGAAAACCGATCAATAAAGCGAACGAAAACTGATTTCGCGAGTCATTCGATTTTTGTGAAAAAATTGTCTCTCACCCCACCAAAGATCACAGATTTCTCGACCTAAAACCGAACGATATTTGGAGACGCTTTCTTAGCATAGATTATCTTAGCTCCCTGTCAACATTCATACCAAGCAATTTAGCACATTGTCCTGATGCAACATCGGTTCCTGTTGCTTGCCCTGTGACCACTGCTGATGGTCCTGGTTTGGTCAGCTGAAACCTAAGTTTCATGAAGTGAAATCATTGCGCACTTCCGAGAATACCATTATGACGTTATCATACAAATTTACATATAAAAAAAAATATAAAAAAGAATTATTATCACCGTATTTGATCAGCAGGAAGACAATGACGTAATAATTATTCCATCATCACTCTTAAATTAACTTGAAAGTCAACCACGCAGAATGCGGTATGATATTAATGAAGTGTAGTTTGTGGTAAAACCATAAAGCTTAGCACAGTTATAGCACTGTACTCACTGATCAAGATTTGATAAAGGCCCAATTGTAGTAGCAAAATCAGTCTATTACAGAAAAAAAACTCTCAATTTTTAGTCTCGACAATTCTTGCGCCGAATTTTGCAAAGTTATCGTACTTGATCAAACGGCCTATTAAAAATACGTGTTCACTTAAATGCCTTCTAGAATTTTCGTCATCAACAAAAGGTAATGTGATTATTAGAAAGACGCTCGGTCCCCCCCCCCCACCCCCCACCTAAGCGTGGGCACATGTATCGCCATCCCAAATCAGTTAACAGCTGGGCGATAGTGAGACACTATTAAACTTTATAATGTTGGTGTGATCGGGAATCATCAACTTTGCAAATTTATTTCAGCACAATGTCAATATTCCCCGGGTGACTTTGATATAGTCGTGAGGAGACCTAGATATATAAAGGCAACCATTTGTCATTCTTGACGGAGACCAGTCTTCTATCGACTGGCACATCATGTGATAGAGCGGTCATGGTGAGAAAAAGTGGAACCTACTCGCCATCTGGATCAGGCGTTCAGAGACCCAGCTCGTGGTCCCAATAAAACCACCTGAACCTTTCACATAGCGGTTCTCCTGCTGATGAGCCAGTTCAACGCGAATTGTAGACCTTGGTCTTTGGTCTTGGAAAGGATCCTTTAATGACATTGCTTCTCATCATTCTCCTTGCTTTGGCCGACTAAAGACTTCAAAGTCGGAGATATGGTCAGTTATCCATCTTGCACAAGTCACATGTTCCAAGCCATAGGTCAGTATAATCAAGGGAAGTTAGATAGTCTATGTGCTTAGAAAGGTGTGAATGAGCATTCCGCCTCTCAGGATACTGTCGTTGATGGGCATGCACAAATTTTGTGATTAACTGAACTGATGAAGATCTGGGCTATTATAGTCCCTCTACCAACCATCAAAGAACAGCCAGGATCTGAAACTTTTTGAACTGATTGCTTATCTTATTGGGGTCATTTCGTATATGTTTACATACTCATCCAGGTGCAAAGGATCATGGTGTAAGCAATATCATCGTCCATGCTTGCCCACTGCCGGCATCACTACCTTCAATGAATATGCATCCTTCATCCTGAGAAGCGAGTACAGGTTGCCACAAGGTTGGATGTATAAACCAACCAAATCCCCCTTCCGATTATTGTCACATTCTTGATTCTAAATTAGGTAATTTATTATCTGAAGAAATTCATTACAACTTGAATTAAGAATCCATTGTTTTTAGTTTGTTAGATTTGTTGTTTTTCGCATGTGTGACAAACATGCCAAATTGTACTATCTCTTGCAGGTTATTACCCTCCATTTAGAACATTTTACCGAACGAGACGTCTTACTTTCATCGCGAAGATTATTGCATAGTTTAGAACCTATATAGGATGGAGATGACAGGCCAAATCTAATAGTTCTCGTTCGTGGGATTTGGAAGACCAAATATGTCTTTAATATGGACATTCTTTAAGTTTACATAGTTCCTGGTTATACGACAGAGAGAGTCCGTGAATTGCCTTTTGTAATACTGTAACCATTTGCTTTTTCCCTGTTAGCTCTAAGCTTGGCAGTTTAGTCATTTCTATTAAAGATTCAGAGGAACTGACAAATCATTGTAAACTCACCGAAGTCCTCTCTCTAAAGATTTTCAAGTCTGTTAATATCATAAACTTTTGCGGCATACCACATTATAGGACAGTAATCGAACAGGGAACGATCATAGCATCTCGGGGCATTGATTCACCCTATGAAGAGCATATAACTGTCGGCCTGCTCTTAAACATATTTCATCAATGTGATTAGGAAGCGTCTCCATTAATCGTTTTTCCTTCAATCGAGAATTTTTGTTGGTTTTCTCCAAGAAATCCCGATCATATCGGGAATTCTTCGAGAGAATGTCGAGAGAAAAAAATGAGAAAAAAAAACGAAATCGTTTTCAAAATTCTGAATCGATTTTCTCGATATCGTTTTTCATTCGTTTTTTTTTTATCCATCGATAATCAATGGTTTTATGCTGATCGAGAGAATGTGGAGAAATTTTGATCCAGAAAGCTTCGAGGGAATATCGCGAAACCATCGAGAGGCGAATGAATGCAATTACGCCATTCACAGATTAACAGCTGTTACGCGGCTATGTGTCAGGGTGTTACATAAAGTATATGCCAAAGTAAAATTCAGCTGTATCTACCACTTGAACAATGTAATGCTAACATACCATGTCATCGTGATTTTGAAAGAGACTGCATTGAATTATCACATTTTCATCAGCTTTATTTTATTATACTTAATCAATGTTACGTATTCCAGCGATTATCAGTCCGGTTGTACATCTGACCACCCAAAGGATCCATCTCCGGCCTTTACTATTGAAAATCAAACAGGGAATATCGTCGGCATCATATTTTGTATTCAGACATGTTCTAGCGGATATATACATTGGAAATACACTTCTGTGAATTTATGCATCATCAGTGGGGCTGAGCACATGCCTGGGATATTTAGTTGTGCATAGAACCACTAACCTGGTTCCCTTGTCTACGGGTATATGTCAGCACTGTAACATGTTAAGCAGGGTGCCAGGCTAGGCGAAGACAAAAGCGGCACTACTTTCAATCGTTTTTTAATCGTTTTTCTTCACAGAGGACAATTTTCGAAGGATTCGCGATATCGTTTCACTTTCGAGAAAAAAATTTCGAATGAAAACCGATCAATAAAGCGAACGAAAACTGATTTCGCGAGTCATTCGATTTTTGTGAAAAAATTGTCTCTCACCCCACCAAAGATCACAGATTTCTCGACCTAAAACCGAACGATATTTGGAGACGCTTTCTTAGCATAGATTATCTTAGCTCCCTGTCAACATTCATACCAAGCAATTTAGCACATTGTCCTGATGCAACATCGGTTCCTGTTGCTTGCCCTGTGACCACTGCTGATGGTCCTGGTTTGGTCAGCTGAAACCTAAGTTTCATGAAGTGAAATCATTGCGCACTTCCGAGAATACCATTATGACGTTATCATACAAATTTACATATAAAAAAAAATATAAAAAAGAATTATTATCACCGTATTTGATCAGCAGGAAGACAATGACGTAATAATTATTCCATCATCACTCTTAAATTAACTTGAAAGTCAACCACGCAGAATGCGGTATGATATTAATGAAGTGTAGTTTGTGGTAAAACCATAAAGCTTAGCACAGTTATAGCACTGTACTCACTGATCAAGATTTGATAAAGGCCCAATTGTAGTAGCAAAATCAGTCTATTACAGAAAAAAAACTCTCAATTTTTAGTCTCGACAATTCTTGCGCCGAATTTTGCAAAGTTATCGTACTTGATCAAACGGCCTATTAAAAATACGTGTTCACTTAAATGCCTTCTAGAATTTTCGTCATCAACAAAAGGTAATGTGATTATTAGAAAGACGCTCGGTCCCCCCCCCCACCCCCCACCTAAGCGTGGGCACATGTATCGCCATCCCAAATCAGTTAACAGCTGGGCGATAGTGAGACACTATTAAACTTTATAATGTTGGTGTGATCGGGAATCATCAACTTTGCAAATTTATTTCAGCACAATGTCAATATTCCCCGGGTGACTTTGATATAGTCGTGAGGAGACCTAGATATATAAAGGCAACCATTTGTCATTCTTGACGGAGACCAGTCTTCTATCGACTGGCACATCATGTGATAGAGCGGTCATGGTGAGAAAAAGTGGAACCTACTCGCCATCTGGATCAGGCGTTCAGAGACCCAGCTCGTGGTCCCAATAAAACCACCTGAACCTTTCACATAGCGGTTCTCCTGCTGATGAGCCAGTTCAACGCGAATTGTAGACCTTGGTCTTTGGTCTTGGAAAGGATCCTTTAATGACATTGCTTCTCATCATTCTCCTTGCTTTGGCCGACTAAAGACTTCAAAGTCGGAGATATGGTCAGTTATCCATCTTGCACAAGTCACATGTTCCAAGCCATAGGTCAGTATAATCAAGGGAAGTTAGATAGTCTATGTGCTTAGAAAGGTGTGAATGAGCATTCCGCCTCTCAGGATACTGTCGTTGATGGGCATGCACAAATTTTGTGATTAACTGAACTGATGAAGATCTGGGCTATTATAGTCCCTCTACCAACCATCAAAGAACAGCCAGGATCTGAAACTTTTTGAACTGATTGCTTATCTTATTGGGGTCATTTCGTATATGTTTACATACTCATCCAGGTGCAAAGGATCATGGTGTAAGCAATATCATCGTCCATGCTTGCCCACTGCCGGCATCACTACCTTCAATGAATATGCATCCTTCATCCTGAGAAGCGAGTACAGGTTGCCACAAGGTTGGATGTATAAAGAGAATGACAGGGATGCGCAGATTTTTCCGGGCCAGGCCAAGGTACCAGGCAAATGGATGGACTTTCTCCATGACCCAGTGGCCAAGAAGTCGTTGTTTTTTTATTATAGAGAGCTGCCATAAATTAATAAAGAAGGGATTAACTGATATTGTCTGAGTTACACATATTCCATGAAGGACCACATGTATGGCAAATCCAATATGGCGGCTGTGACAATATTAGATGACGCGTTTTAGTGAAAAGCAATACGATACCAATATTTGGAACCACTTATCAAATACATCGTGTCAGACGATAGAGTCTGGACAAGAAATATTTCTTGTATGATAAATCCAAGACGGCGAACGCATCCATATTTGAGGACCTATTTCAATGGCGAAACTTGCTCCCGCCTATACCTTTAGGAAGTCAATTATCCTACTTTGAAATCAATCGGTCCATCCTATCGAAAGATATTGCCCGGACAACGTATATTCTAAATACATGTATGAGAAATCCAAGATGGCGGTATCGCGGTGAAAAGTAACACCGACCTCGTTCTTCGCTATATGAAGTCACTCCCCAAATTTGAAACCAATCGATATCCTGAGTAAAGAAATTGTCCGGACAACAAATACTCTACGGTACATGTATGATAAAACCAAGATGGCGACAACGGCCATATTAATGAATTATCAAAAGCAACTTCCTTTCGCGTATTTGAAGTCATTCCCTAAATTTGAAATAATTGATACATCCTGACAAAAGATATTGCCCGGAAAAACGAAGTATATGGAGTTACGGAATCATGGACGCCCGATATCCCAAGACCCCTATCAGACATCCAGCGAAGGACAATAAATGCAGTGGCAGTTGCATTCTGATCGACTGTATAGATTTTATATTGTGAGAGATTCTTTTTAACAAGCAGCTACTTTAGACTTTAATTTTAGGTTAATTGAAATAAATCGGTTTGTTGTATAAATTTTAATGTATGTGAGTAGTATACAAACAGTCAATTCTCGTCCCAACCCCTCACTGCGCATGCGCAGAACTTGGTTTGACGTCACAATTGAGGGGGATTGAGGGGGTGCGCATGCGTGAGTGATGTAAGTGGAGGTGGGTTCAAAATGGCGGCTACTTACCTCCCACCACACCACGACACAGTCCGCCATTTTGAACCCACCTCCACACACCGGTGTCAGTCAGTGCACTGGTGTGTGGAGGTGGGCACAAAATGGCGGCCTGTGTCGTGGTGGGTGGGAGGTAAGTATCCGCCATTTTGAACCCACCTCCACCACACATAAACACTGACTGACAAAAAAAAAAGTTCCGGCAAAAAAAAATAAAAAAAAATGTATTCATGCGCGGTGATGCGGTTTGGCCGTGGTTTTGGCGGTGATTCGGTCTCGGGAAAAAGCTTCCGCGGAGTAGTCCCTAGATAAAATGGTCCGATTGGGTCGAGTGAGGTATCAAAGTGAAGCTTATGTGAAGGGGCATCTAATGGGCTGGGTGTGGGGTTGAACTATCGGCCTTCTGCGCATGCGCGGTGGCCGAAGGGTATGAAAATAGCCGTGTTGGAGCTAGGGAAGCCCCTAAGGGTCCGATGGGGTCGAGTGAGGTATCAAAGTGAAGCTTATGTGAAGGGGCATCTAATGGGCTGGGTGTGGGGTTGAACTATCGGCATTCTGCGCATGCGCGGTGGCCGAAGGGTATGGAAATAGACGTTTTGGTGTGAAGGTGCAATGTGTCGCTGCGTTGATGCCGGAGAGTCCCATCTAAAAATAAAGTGCCCCATTTGCAGGAAGCATGTAGGAGGGGTGAAGAGAATATATCGCGCCTAAGTGTCGTATCACACTTTCAAAGGCCCTTTTCAGGGCCAACCCATCTTTCCGGAAGTGGAAACTTCTTTCAAAAGCACACAAAAATAACACCAGCCCCCATCATCCTTTTTCCAAAAAAAAAAATCTTCACACACAAGGTGAATTTTTTTTTATTTTTGAGGTAGTGGGTCGAGTGAGGTATCAAATTGAAGCTGACGTGAAATGCTTCACATTGATACCTCACTCGACCCCATTGGACCACTAGGGGCCCCCTAACTCCAAAAAGGCTATTTTGAAGATCGATATCAACACCTTGTGTGTGAAGATTTTTTTATTTTGGAGGTAGTGGGTCGAGTGAGGTATCAAATTGAAGCTGACGTGAAATGCTTCACATTGATACCTCACTCGACCCCATTGGACCACTAGGGGCTGCCCTAACTCCAAAAAAGGCTATTTTGAAGATTGAAGATTGATATCAATCTTCAAAATAGCCTTTTTGGGGTTAGAGGCGTCCCTAATGGTCCAATCGGGTCGAGTGAGGTATCAAATTGAAGGTGACGTGAAGGAGCATCTGATAGACTGGGTGTGGGCTTGAATTAGGGTGATTCTGCGCATGCGCGAAGGCCGAAGGCTATGAAAATAGCCTTTTTTGGAGCTAGGAGAGCCCCTAGTGGCCCGATGGAGCCGAGTGAGGTATCAATGTGAAGGTGAGGTGAAGGGGCGTCTGATGGACTGGTGTGGGTTGAACTATCGGCATTCTGCGCATGCGCGAGAATGGAAATAGACGTTTTGGAGCTATTTGACTATTAAAAAAGGGAAAAAAGAATGAACACTAAGCATTTTTTTAATTTTCTACTATTTTTATTAACATAGAATGAACGTATTCACAAGGGTATTGAATTTAATACAATTATATCTGAGTATTGAATTTTTAATACAATTAACAGTCAAAAAAACTCTGAAATTTTTAATACAATTATACAATCAATAAATGTGTATGGTCAATGTTTTTCAACACTTGTTCTGCTCAATAGTTCGCCAACAAGACTTGTATGAATTCATCATCGTATGAAAATAGCCTTTTTGGAGCTAGGGGAGCCCCTAGTGGACCGATGGGGTCGAGTGAGGTATCAAAGTGAAGCATTCATGAGGGGCATCTGATGGACTGGGTGTGGGGTTGAAATATCGGCATTCTGCGCATGCGCGGTGGCATGTAGCGAAAGTGGACATTTTCGGGCAGTACATGAAGGTATTTGGGATCGAGATGGGCTATTCACGGTTCGAATGCGTCCTGGAAGGTGGTCATCTTGTAGTTCTCGGGGTGTACGTTCCGATTTGAGGGATGTTCGCGTCATCTGTGACGTCATCGGTGACGTCATCGGTACGAGTAGTAGCGAAAGTGGACATTTTCGGGCAGTACATAAAGGTATTTGGGGTCGAGATGGGCTATTCACGGTTCGAATGCGTCCTGGAAGGTGTCATCTTGTAGTTCTCGGGGTGTACATTCCGATTTGAGGGATGTCCGCGTCATCTGTGACGTCATTGATGACGCCATCGGTACGAGTAGTAGCGAAAGTGGACATTTTGTGGGTGCGTGGGGGTGAGTTTGGTGTAGAGATGGACCATCCTTAGTCCGAATGCGTCGTGTGAGGTGTCATTTTGTAGCTCTCGGGGTGTACAATCCGAATTGAGGCATGTCCGAAGCATCTGTGACGTCATCGATGACGTCATCAGTAGGAGTATTAGCGAAAGTGAGCCTTTTGGGGCAGTGCAGGAAGGTATTTGGTGTAGAGATGGACCATCCGCGTTGCGAATGCGTCGTGTGGGGTGTCATGTTGTAGCTCTCGGAGTATAGACCCTGATTTCAGGGATATTTACAGCATCTGTGACGTCATTGGTGACGTCAAGGGTACAAGTTGTAGCGAAAGTGGGCATTTTTTAGCAGTGAAGGATGTTATTTGGCCTTTTGGGGCAGTGCAGGAAGGTATTTGGTGTAGAGATGGACCATCCGCGTTTGCGAATGCGTCATGGGATGTGTCATGTTGTAGCTCTCGGAGTATACACCCCGATTTCAGGGATATTTACAGCATCTGTGACGTCATCGATGACGTCATTAGTACAAGTTGTAGCGAAAGTGGGCCTTTTGAAGGTGTTTGGGGTAGAGATGGACCGCTATGGATCCGAATGGGTCGTGGAGGGTGTCAAAGTGAAGCTTGTGTGGGGTAGAGTCAGAATGGCGTGTTTTTGAATGCAAGTCGCGTCAATCTGCGCAGGCGCAGTTGGTTGTAGTAAGTAAAGTGGCCATTTTCGGGCAGTACATGAAGGTATTTGGGATCGAGATGGGCTATTCACGGTTCGAATGCGTCCTGGAAGGTGTCATCTTGTGGTTCTCGGGGTGTACATTCCTATTTGGGGATGTTCGCGTCATCTGTGACGTCATCGGTGACGTCATCGGTACGAGTAGTAGCGAAAGTGGACATTTTCGGGCAGTACATGAAGGTATTTGGGATCGAGATGGGCTATTCACGGTTCGAATGCGTCCTGGAAGGTGTCATCTTGTAGTTCTCGGGGTGTACATTCCGATTTGGGGGATGTTCGCGTCATCTGTGACGTCATCGGTGACGTCATCGGTACGAGTAGTAGCGAAAGTGGACATTTTCGGGCAGTACATGAAGGTATTTGGGTCGAGATGGGCTATTCACGGTTCGAATGCGTCCTGGAAGGTGTCATCTTGTAGTTCTCGGGGTGTACATTCCGATTTGAGGGATGTTCGCGTCATCTGTGACGTCATCGGTGACGTCATCGGTACGAGCAGTAGCGAAAGTGGACATTTTCGGGCAGTACATGAAGGTATTTGGGGTCGAGATGGGCTATTCACGGTTCGAATGCGTCCTGGAAGGTGTCATCTTGTAGTTCTCGGTGTGTACATTCCGATTTGAGGGGTGTCCGCGTCATCTGTGACGTCATTGATGACGTCATCGGTACGAGTAGTAGCGAAAGTGGACATTTTGTGGGTGCGTGAGGGTGAGTTTGGTGTAGAGATGCACCATCCTTAGTCCGAATGCGTCGTGTGAGGTGTCATTTTGTAGCTCTCGGGGTGTACATTCCGAATTGAGGCATGTCCGAAGCATCTGTGACGTCATCGATGACGTCATCAGTAGGAGTATTAGCGAAAGTGAGCCTTTTGGGGCAGTGCAGGAAGGTATTTGGTGTAGAGATGGACCATCCGCGTTGCGAATGCGTCATGTGGGGTGTCATGTTGTAGCTCTCGGAGCATAGACCCTGATTTCAGGGATATTTACAGCATCTGTGACGTCATTGGTGACGTCATTAGTACAAGTTGTAGCGAAAGTGGGCATTTTTTAGCAGTGAAGGATGTTATTTGGCCTTTTGGGGCAGTGCAGGAAGGTATTTGGTGTAGAGATGGACCATCCGCGTTGCGAATGCGTCATGGGATGTGTCATGTTGTAGCTCTCGGAGTATACACCCGATTTCAGGGATATTTACAGCATCTGTGACGTCATCGATGACGTCATTAGTACAAGTTGTAGCGAAAGTGGGCCTTTTGGGGCAGTGCAGGAAGGTATTTGGTGTAGAGATGGACCATCCGCGGTCCAAATGGACCGTGTGAGGTGTCATCTTGTAGCAACGCCCACCAACACCATTCTTAATGCTTCAACGCCCTGGTGAAATAGCTCAGAAGCTCTGATATTCCATGGAATTGTCACTAATTCTTCGAAATGCAGTGATGCCCGTCAACGCCCGTCGTTACACCTTAACACTCTAACATAACGCCATGATATAGACCAGAGAGAGAACAACAACAACAACAAGGATGACACATGAGAGAACAACAACAACAAGAAGTTTTTTTCATATATTTTATTTTCCCCAATGTTACATCACACCCACGCTGGGGGAGCCGCGTTGGGTATATTTACAATTCAAGAAGATTCTTATCCAATCAGAGGCCACCATTTGCATGTTTCATATTCGTTCCTGTCCGTTAGATGTATTCTTGTCCAATCAGAAGTCTCCATTTCAGAAAGTGCCATCTGAACCGTTTATTCTAATCATCGTCGGGCAGGCCAGGATACCGTTGAGGCAACATATCCTCAGATAGTTGTTTGCGCATTCTGAGTATCTATCAGTGCATGGGTGAATACTTTCATCCGATGGAGGTGGTGGTCAGTTTAACCACGAAGAACGCAACATTGGTCATTATCTCCACTATCCACTTGGTGTTACAATTCAAGAAGACTTGTCCAATCAGAGGCCACCATTTGCATCTGTCATATTCGTTCCTGTCCGTTAGATGTATTCTTGTCCAATCAGAAGTCTTCATTTCAGAAAGTTCCATCTTCGGCCATGTTCGCTCTGAACCGTTTATTCTAATCACCGTCGGTCAGGCCAGGATACCGTTGAGGCAACATATCCTCAGATAGTTGTTTGCGCATTCTGAGAATCTATCAGTGCCTGGGTGAATACATTCATCCGATGGGTTGGTCGGTCAGCTTGGTCACGAAGAACGTAACATTGGTTACCCTCTCCACTTTCCACTTGGTGTTGGGGCGTTGTTGTTGGGCCCATTCCAAGGGATCCACGTTGGCCAGGTTCTCCAGCATCGTCTCTAGCGACGCCCGGTTAATGATGGTAAACGGTTGGTCAAATACCCGGATGTTACTGCTCGGGTAAAAGTATCGGACTTGATCTGTCTCCTGATAACCAAACGCCAGATTTAATTTGAAGGACGTTGCTTGGTCATTGAAGATGGCTTCCACGTAGCTGCCTAGACGGGCGAGGTCGGTCAGTCGAAAATTGTAGATATCTTGAATAGGGCGATGACGGTAGAAACAGTGCCGTATCATGGTCCAATGGCGCCGATAGATGTCACTCACTGGATGGGCGCCCTGTAAGAGATCGCTAGGAACATTTATGGGCTCGTCCAGAAAATGTTCGATGTTATCAGGCGTATGACTCGAAACCGTAACGGTGGGGTCCGGCTGGATATCCAGGCCCTCCTGGACCGTGGGTATAGGCAGGCTCTTCGTCATCGCATCACCAGTGGCGTTCGTCTCTCCGGGTTCATCTTCACTGGGTCTGACCTTCCGCGGCTCCTCTTTAGTGGAAAGTTGTCGCCCAAACCGTAGAGACGGGGCATGCATCAAACGTTGGTGCTGTCTAAACCGACTGGGTCGTTTGAAGAGTCGACCACAATCATTACATAGTACCGTCGCACGTGCGTGGAGTACCCTCTCATGACGCAGAAAATTATCCTTCCGATTGAATGACCGTGCGCAGATTATACAAGTATACCGGGCATCGTTGTGGATGGAGGCCTCGTGGCGTCGTAACTTATCTAGACGAGTAAACATCTTCTGGCAAGTTGTGGAAGTGAACATCTTGGTGGTTGACAGATTGTCTGATGAAACGGCCAGGCCGCCGCCTCCTTTTATAGCACGCTAGCTGGTGATCTATTTTTAGCACACTCAGTTCAACTATCCCCAAGTCGAGGGCCGAGCCGTGACATCTTCGATAACCTCCGTGTCTCTTCGCTCACCTCCGTAACGTCAACGACCAACATGTAGACATATAGAGTATGTACGGCATGTTATGGTATTCATCAGTGCATGAGTGACGCATTCAGCCGATGGGGTGGTCGGTCAGCTTGGTAACGAAAAACGTGACATTGGTCACCCTCTCTACGACCCATTGTGTGTTGGGGCGTTGTTGTTGGGCCCATTCCAAGGGATCCACGGTGTCCAGTTTCTCCAGCATCGCCTCTCGCGACGCCCGGTTAATGATGGTAAACGGTTGGTCAAATACCCGGATGTTACTGCTCGGGTAAAAATATCGGGCTTGGTCTGTATCCTTATGCTGCAGCACATAACCAAACGCCAGATTTAATTTGAAGGACGTAGCTTGGTCATTGACGATGGCTTCCACGTAGTTGCGTAGACGGGTGAGGTCAGTCAGTCGGAAATTGTAGATATCTTGAATAGGGCGATGACGGTAGAAACAGTGCCGGATCATGGGCCAATGGCGCCGATAAATGTCACTCACTGGATGGTTTTCGTGTGACAGATCGCTGGGAACATTTATGGGTTCGTCCACGAAGTGTACTTTGCCCTCCACGTCGTACAAAATCTGGCCCAAGGTCTTGTCGTCGGAATTTGACTGTTGAATTAGGGCGACATCATCATCGGCCCTCGTGCGATGGGTGGGAGTTCCCCCTGTTTCGATATTGATGCCTACGGGCTCTTCTATCTGCAAAACGTGGCTGCGGAACAGGGTGTCGTGTGCGTTGGTGTCGCAGCAACTGACTGGTCAGTTTGAAAAGCCGACCACATTCTTCGCATGGACGCTTGGGTACTTCATGGCGTGCACGTGTGTGGCGCTGTAAATGATCCGGGCGCTGAAACGACAGTGTACATATCGTACAGTTATACCGGGCGATTCCTTCGTGCTTGGTAGCCTCATGGCGGCGCAAGTCGTGCAGATGTTTCCACCGCACCGCGGTGGAAACCTTTACACTGCGCGCCGGGGTCAAAGGTCAGTTCCGGTCACCTTTAGCGACGTACACCAAACAGAAGCGAGTATTTAAAATCCGTCACAGAGCTCTCGTCCAATCAGAAGCGAGTATTTTGACCCGGTGCATTATGGGACATATCCAAGATCGCGGTTCCAAAATGGCGGATCCAACATGGCGGCTCCAAAATGGCGGCGTATGAGAGCTTCTGGACATGGATCTGATAGAAGTCCGGAATGGTGGAACATTCGTAAACATTCGGGCACTTTTACATCCGGGGACTTTTACATCCGAAGAGACACGGAAGTGCCCGAACATGATATCAGCTAGCGTGCTATAAAAGGGAAGCGGTCTGGCCGTTTCATCAGACACTCTTGTCAACCACCAAGATGTTCACTTGTACTACGTGCTCGAAATCATTCACTCGTCTGCACGACTTGCGCCGCCATGAGGCTACCAAGCACGAAGGAATCGCCCGGTATAACTGTACGATATGTACACTGTCGTTTCAGCGCCCGGATCATTTACAGCGCCAAACACGTGCACGCCATGAAGTACCCAAGCGTCCATGCGAAGAATGTGGTCGGCTTTTCAAACTGACCAGTCAGTTGCTGCGACACCAACGCACACGACACCCTGTTCCGCAGCCACGTTTACAGATAGAAGAGCCCGTAGGCATCAATATCGAAACAGGGGGAACTCCCACCCATCGCACGAGGGCCGATGATGATGTCGCCCTAATTCAACAGTCAAATTCCGACGACAAGACCGTGGGCCAGATTTTGTACGACGTAGAGGGTAAAGTACACTTCGTGGACGAACCCATAAATGTTCCCAGCGATCTGTCACACGAAAACCATCCAGTGAGTGACATTTATCGGCGCCATTGGCCCATGATCCGGCACTGTTTCTACCGTCATCGCCCTATTCAAGATATCTACAATTTCCGACTGACCGACCTCACCCGTCTACGCAACTACGTGGAAGCCATCTTCAATGACCAAGCTACGTCCTTCAAATTAAATCTGGCGTTTGGTTATGTGCTGCAGCATAAGTACACAGACCAAGCCCGATATTTTTACCCGAGCAGTAACATCCGGGTATTTGACCAACCGTTTACGATCATTAACCGGGCGTCGCTAGAGACGATGCTGGAGAAACTGGACACCGTGGATCCCTTGGAATGGGCCCAACAACAACGCCCCAACACCAAGTGGACAGTGGAGAGTGTGACCAATGTTACGTTTTTCGTTACCCAGCTGACCGACCACCCCCATCGGCTGAATGCGTCACTCATGCACTGATGAATACCATAACATGCCGTACATACTCTATATGTCTACATGTTGGTCGTTGACGTTACGGAGGTGAGCGAAGAGACACGGAGGTTACCGAAGATGTCACGGCTCGGCCCTCGACTTGGGGATAGTTGAACTGAGTGTGCTAAAAATAGATCACCAGCTAGCGTGCTATAAAAGGGAGGCGGCCTGGCCGTTTCATCAGACAATCTGTCAACCACCAAGATGTTCACTTGCACAACTTGCCAGAAGATGCTTACTCGTCTAGATAAGTTACGACGCCACGAGGCCTCCATCCACAACGATGCCCGGTATACTTGTATAATCTGCGCACGGTCATTCAATCGGAAGGATAATTTCTGCGTCATGAGAGGGTACTCCACGCACGTGCGACGGTACTATGTAATGATTGTGGTCGACTCTTCAAACGACCCAGTCGGTTTAGACAGCACCAACGTTTGATGCATGCCCCGTCTCTACGGTTTGGGCGACAACTTTCCACTAAAGAGGAGCCGCGGAAGGTCAGACCCAGTGAAGATGAACCCGGAGAGACGAACGCCATTGGTGATGCGATGACGAAGAGCCTGCCTATACCCACGGTCCAGGAGGGCCTGGATATCCAGCCGGACCCCACTGTTACGGTTTCGAGTCATACGCCTGATAACATCGAACATTTTCTGGACGAGCCCATAAATGTTCCTAGCGATCTCTTACAGGGCGCCCATCCAGTGAGTGACATCTATCGGCGCCATTGGACCATGATACGGCACTGTTTCT
>JAVTVY010048069.1:0-24483 GCA_036873755.1 Hanleya hanleyi
ATGGACCCATCTTGATGGGGGAAAAGCGTCATGGTGTTCCTTAGATTACATTATAACTGCAGACTACAAAATAGTATGCTGATCATGTCAGATACAAGAACATTATGGCAGGTGTCAGTTTTCTGTGTCAAGTTTGTTTTCTTTAACAAAGATATGAGACTGCTGTCCTTACTCTCTGAAATGCTTGTTTTCCCCCCATTAACAGATTAATTTGTTTGCATATGTGCAAAAGTCAGGGAGGGGCCAAATCTGACTTTCAACCAAAAGAGGGATGCCATATATACCTTTAACATAGGGAATATGAGAAGATTATTTGACTGGTCATAACCTTTAGCGCTTGTTGGCTTCATGGGGGGCTCAAAAATGTCGCTGGGGCAAGTTGAGGGGCACTGTTCTCCCCAAACTTCTTTTGTCGCCATAGTCCTTGGCGATAGTTATACACTACAGGACGAAAATTACCTGTACAGATGACTCACATGATAGTGGATATCCATAAAATCCCAAATGTTCGCATCACATGCCGTGTTCATCCTATAGGCCTAATATAATCAGTGGATATGTTCGTAGACGAATAGACAATATTTCGGTTTCTGGACTGTACAGCCTTCTGAGAAACATACTATAGTGACTTTAGTTGTTGTCCATCAGTTACACTCAATGCGTAATCGCAACAAACACAGAAATGGGCGTGGAAACAAGTTTATATCCGGCATCATAGCCATCGTCACTTATTCAAAAGAAAGAACTTCAAATACATGCGTCTACTCCGTCATTCAATATTCAGCCGTCGTCCATTGGAGAATATCTGTGTCCATAATCCAAAGACCTAATTCATATAATAACATCAGCACCAAATTGAAAGGATATATAATAGTATACATGGAACTAGGCTAGTTTCCTGCAAGACAGAAGCGGTCAACAGTTTTATTGATGCCAGCAAGACATCATGATGTTCCAAAAATACCAAATCCGTATCGCTGATCAGTGTTCTTAATCCATATGATATACGTTTTAAAGTCGTTACCTAGAGGATGACGTATCTCAGTCACGCTTGATTGCGACTGTTCATATGAACACTCTGAGGATCTAGAAATACATAGGTTCATACGGCCCCTAGCCCCAGGTTAAGCGGAATTAGACATAGGTTACGAAACGTACCGCCATAGATCTTGCACGCTACGCTCGTACCTTGCTATCAACATGCGATATGTATCGCCAAATTTGAGAAACCTCGAGTGGAAGCTCTTGATGATATAGCTCTGTTTTATAAGTTTCTGTAATAATGGTTTGTGACGTTGATTAAAATCGCCACCTTTAACACATGCAGGATCTAGCAAATGCTATTAGGCGAGGCATGTATACGCCATATGCAGGCCCCTCTGGTATATTACTGTCCAGATAGGGATAGTTTAAGATGTCGAAATTGTAATCATCTCTTTTGTCGTAAAGTCGACGAGAGAGAAGGGCCGCTTCATGTTTATAGATATATAGGTCTAAATAAGATGTGCCGCTAGGGCCATCTGTAGTTTCCTTCAAATCCAGTGAAGGTTGATATATATCCTTACTGAGTCATTTATATAGCGATTATCCACAGCAAGAAGATCGTCTATATAGCGGTCGTGACTGAGAATGAAAGGTCTTTGAAATAATCTGTTTTTGAAAGCGTTTGCATATAGTCGTATTCATAAGAGAATAGATACAGGTCAGCCAAAGGGGGTGCAGAATTAGTACCCTTTGGAATACCTATATGCTGTTGATATATTGTATTGCCAAATTTGACATAGATATTATTAATGGGAAATTCGAGCAACTCTATAAACAAAGAAACATCTCATGAATGATATCCCTTGTATGTAGTAGTATACCAGTAAATCCACCTGGTACGTTCTGATGTGGGCGAATAAGAATTACACTTTCGCCGAGAAGGGTTCATATTAATAATTTCGTAATATTTTGTTTGTCGTTTCGTTCGTTCTGAAAACAGAGAACAACAGAGAAAATCATTAAACGAGTGTTTAAAAGAATTTGCATTTCCGCTAAGCGCGTCATCTCTTCACGGTGATAAAACGTGAGTTTGTAAGACGGCCATCACAAATTGTGACGTTCTAGATGTTGAAAGTAGCCTTGAATCTTTAACGATCTAAACCAGACAGTATTGGGTCGTTGTGGACTTCTCAATCGCAATCCATTCTAACCTCTCTAATCTCCAGTCTTATGCATCATGCAATACATAGAGACGATTCATCTTCCTAATTATAATCAATAATGGTTTTAGAGCCGATCATAGGACAGTGGACAACCTTTTCATTTTGAAGTCTCACGTGGACTCCTATCTCTCGCGGAACAAACCGCTCTTTGCTGCTTTTATAGATTTCAAAAAAGTCTTCGATGTCATTGACCAGTCTATTTTATTGAAAAAGCTCGTCCCCCTTAGGTATTACTAGTAAAATACTACATACATTTTGCATTCCTGAAAACAGTCCAGATGAAGGGACCTAAATATAGAGAACCGAGAAAAATAAACCTGAAGGCGGACCAGAAGATAGTCCTGACTGCACTGGAAGAGTATCTTATTGAGTGGTTAAAGCGAGAAAAAGTTGAACCCACAGTACTCGCTGACTGATTGGACCTCATCAAGAACACGGTCGTTGAAACAATCCGCCATACTGACAGTAGTACACTTCCCCAAGCAAAACAAGTACTGAGAAACCTTAGTTCTCAAGAATACTTACTCCCAAACAGCATTTACTCTGGAAGATTTATTTAACTACCCCAAAACGTTTCTTAAAGAAAGAGGTATTTGTCTTCCAACCGCTCATAACGATATACCGAAAGTGTACTGGACTTCGAAAATTCATCAATCACCATACAAATCTAGATTCATATCTGGTTCTAGAAGCTGCACAACCAATTTTCTTTCAACCCTATTGACGAGAGCCCTTCAGGAGGTAAAAGCATTTTGGAAAAGATATTGCGCCACAATTTCTAAGAACTCGGGCATTGAATGCATGTGGATATTGAAAAACACAAAATGCCTTTCCGAAGAATTTGATGCTAAAGATCACATACCGTTCAGACATGTATCCACATGGTATTTTCTCGACTTCCTATACTACCATTCCTCATCAGGACCTTATTGCACTTTTTAGTTCATTAATAGTGTCGGTGTTCAAGAAAACTGATCGCCGATATATTAATGTCAGAGGCTATAAACCATTCTTTAGCTGTATTATACATACAAGGGATATCATTCATGGGATGTTGCCTTGTTTATAGAGTTGCTCGAATCTCTCATTAATACTATGTGAAATTTGGCAGCACAATATATCAACAGCATATAGGTATTCCAATGGGTACTAATTGTGCACCCCTTTTGGCTGACATATATCTGTTCTCTTATGAATACGACTAATTCCGCTTAACACCGGGCTAGGAGCCGTATGAACCTATGTATTTCAAGATCCTCATAAATCTGCAGGTCGACCAGAAGATACCCCTGACTACATTGGAACAGTACGTTATTGGTTGGACTAAGCGAGAAAAAGTTGAACCTACGATATTCGCTGATTGGCTAGACATCACCAAGGGCAAGGTGGTCGAAACAATCCGCCATATAGACAGAAGTACCCTTCTCCAAGCTAAACAAATACTGAGAAACCTCAATTCACAAGAAGTTCTAGCAAATCTCCAGAGTAAATTCATCGTTGTCCCAACAGACAAGGCTCCAAATAATAACACAATATTCATATGTAAATATTACTATCACCAGATGTTGGTTAAGAAATTCAGTGTAAGCATACCATCATCAAATACGTTTACTTACTCCCAAACTGCACTTACT
Organism: Hanleya hanleyi; assembly: GCA_036873755.1. Taxonomy (NCBI): domain Eukaryota; kingdom Metazoa; phylum Mollusca; class Polyplacophora; order Lepidopleurida; family Hanleyidae; genus Hanleya; species Hanleya hanleyi. The sequence goes on from JAVTVY010048069.1 coordinate 3,842, forward strand.
CTGGAAGATCTATTTAACAATCGGAAAACGTTACTCACGGAAAGAGGTATTAGTCTTCTAACGAATCATGACGACCAAAATGCATAAATCACCATACAAAGATAGATTCATAGCTGGTTCTAGAGGCTGCACCACCAAACTTCTTCAAACCCTTTGACGAGGGCCCTACAGCAGGTAAAAGCATTTTGGGAAACGTTTTGGGCCACTAAAAACTCTGGCGTTGAATGTATGTGGATAATGAAAAATTCAAAATGTGTTACGGAAGAACTTGATCCCTCATCGGGACATTATTGATCGTCTAAGTTCATTAATATTATCTGTGTTAAAGGAAACTGATGGACGATATATCAATGCCAGACGCCATGAATCATTCTTTAGCTCTAGTATATAAAAGGAATATCATTCATGGGCTGTTGCTTTGTTTATATTGTTGCTTGAATTTCTCATTTTTAAATACCTATGTGAAATTTGGCAACAATATATCAACAGCATATAGGTATTCCAATTGTTCCTAATTGTGCACCCATGTTGTGTGGCCTCTATCTGTTCTCTTATGACTACGACTATGTACAGGCGCTTTCAAAAACTGATCAATTCAAAGTCCGTTCTTTCTCACTCACCAAGCGCTGTATAGACGATCTTCTCCCTGTGGATAATCGCTATATAAATGACACAGTAAAGGACACACATATATATACCCACCTTCTCTGGATTTGAAGGAAACTACAGATAGCTCTAACAGCACATCATATTTAGGCCAATATCTCTTATTTAAATTCTCTTCGACTTTACGACAAAGGAGATGATTACAGTTTCGACAGCGTGAACTATCCCTTTGTAGACAGCAACACTCCAGCGAGACCGGCATATAGCGAATACATATTTTGCCTAGCAGCATTTGCTAGATCCTGTGATAAATGTAACCGCTTCAATTAACGTTACAAAACATTATTTCAGAAACTTATAAAACAGGTCTATATCACCAAGCGCCTCCACTCAAATTTTCTCAAATTTGGCGATACATATCCCATACTGATAACAGAATATGAGCGTAGAGTGCAACATCTATGGCGTTCCGTTTCGTAACTCGTGTCGAATTCCGCTTAACCCGGGGCTAGGGACCTATGAACCCATGTATTTCAAGATCCCCATGGTGTTCATATGAACTGCCACAATCAAAGCGTGACTGAGATACATCCTATTCTAAATAACGACTTCAACGAAAATCATATGGATTCGATAATTGTGGAACATCATGATGTCTTGGCGGCATCATTGGACATTGATGACTGCTTCTGTCTTGCAGAAAATTAGCCTATTTTAATGTATACTACGCTTTATTTTTTCAAGTTGGTGCTAATGCTGTTATATGAATTAGGCATTTGGATTATGGACGCAGAAGTTATTTAATAGACGACGGCTGAATAATGAATGACGAACTAGACTTTTGTATATTCATCGTGGCGTTGTTAATATCAAGTTTCCCACCATCCACTTTGACCTTCTTGATCAGAGAACAGCCATGATCCATTGTAACGTTCCATATTCTCAGGTAATCGTGACCGATTTTCACCCGCATATGCCGTTAATCTTCTGGTTATACTTTGCAATTACAACGCATATAAGGGAAGTGGGAAAAGGTGCCGGCATACTGACAGAGCCACATGACTTCACAGTATAGTCTTCTGGTTAATCTATTCTAAAGCACATACCAAGAATCTAACGATTCGTGATATGTGTTGTATCTCAGGTACGCTTTTATTGTATCTGTTCATGTGGAAACTTGGACGACATGACCACACGGCCCCTAGCATCGGCATAAGCGGTATTAGATACAAATCTAGAGAGCTATGATGGAAATTCTCTGACAACTCGTATATTGGTAATTGGTGAGCTGTGTCGCTGTGACAACTCGTACACTGGGGATTGGTGAGCTGTATCGTCGTCTGATGAAATGACGGCATTTAACACAAACGATTAGTCTGTAAGGCCCGATGTCGACCCAGCATCAACTTCCCGCAATGCCAACATATATCAAAGACCAAAAGATCTGTACAGGGGGCGGGCCTCGGGGACGAAACGTCCACCAGCAGAATCTCGCCATATACAGGTAAAAATTACAACGCATATAAGGGAAGTGGGAAGAGGTACCGACATACTGCCAGAGCCACATGACTTCACAGTATAGTCTTCTGGTTAATCTATTCTAAAGCACATACCAAGAATCTAACGATTCGTGATATGTGTTGTACCTCAGGTACGCTTTTATTGTACCTGTTCATGTGGCAAATTGGATGACATGACCACACGGCCCCTAGCACCGGCATAAGCGGTATTAGACACAAATCTAGAGAGCTATGATGGAAATGCTCTGACAACTCGTGTATTGGTAATTGGTGAGCTGTGTCGCTGTGACAACTCGTACACTGGGGATTGGTGAGCTGTATCGTCGTCAGATGAAAATGACGGCATTTAACACAAAAGACTAGTCTGTAAGGCCTCTCAAGCCTCTCAATGTGAAGTTTTAAATGATAAATGATGAGATTCGAGTACGTCATCCAATAACACCTTCCGCCTGGCTGATTAAAACGAACACTGTAGCTTTCTCAATCTGAAGTCAGCCATGACCTATTGTGGCGTTTTATATCGTATTAAGCAGTCACGATACATTGCCATGTTCCCGATTATATCATATTTTCCACGAAGTAGTCCCTTCTTAATTTCAAAATATGACAGGTCGTCCGATTTGACCGTCAGTTCAGTTTGATTTGTCACTCAAAGGAATGACATTGTTCATCAAGACAAACGAGCAAATGCGAATTGCAGGCTGAACGCGCCTATACGCCGGTACATATCTACCATGCCACGAAGTGAATTTCTGACAGACCAAAATTCGCACTTTTTTGGGGCAAGAGAATGACGAGGACTCCGTCATAACGATAAAATTTTGACAAAAACAGAGCAGGTCGACCCTCTGATTTTGTTCACCATCATAGATTGTGCGTTGGGCGGGGAACATGCATGCCAAGAAATTTAGTCTGTACGTTTCTTCTGGATTGTGGGCCGAATTTAACACATATAAGGTTTTTGTTGAACATTTTGCAACTATTTATCACCGAAGAGCGATTGTCTGCTTTCAGCCGCATAGTCTGAAGTGTGGAAAGCACCTGATGATCATGCAAAAATATTAACAGTATCAATGTTAGCTAAAATACGTCATTGATTTGTCAAATTAAAACAATAATGCACCCGTACTTGGGATGTTTTTCATCGTTATGACCTGTTTCATTTAGTTGTCTATTTGCTCACATTGTGTTTTCCTGCTGCCGCAGTTTTGTCCCAACTTTCATGTCAATTGACTTGTGTAATTTTAGAGATCTACGAAATGGCACGGCCATCGGTATGGAACCGACTATTAAGCAGGCCCCTCCAACGTACATTGAAATGTCGTAAGACTGTACCATGTCGTAGAGAAATCCTGAAACCAAATAACAACGGAAAACTTTTAAATGTAAGCCATGAATTATAATGAAGTAGGTTAATTGCGCCTCAACAATCTCATTTCATCTGTTCTATCACAAGAAGTGCAACCCAATTATCATAAAAAAATGGCAAGCACAATTTAAGGCACGGGCACAGAGGTTTATAAAATTGAACACTTTTTATCTAGAAAAGCACTGTGTTGATATATTTGGACCAGCATATGAATCTTCATGAAGCGTATTTAGGCTAAAACCGCAAGTCAGATGAACTAGTATTCCCACAACGAGGCTTAAATGGGTGAATATTAGTTTGTTTGGACGTGTGCAAAATCGCATTCAAGAAGTAATCACGATTGAACAACATACAGAGAGATAAACTGTGTTTAAAGAGATCCGGTGTGGAGGGTTAGAATGTCCGGTGGCTGTTAAAGGGTGTCCGGTTCCTATCTTCTACCGAAGCTGGGACATTTTTCTCTACCTTAAAGATAAGGTCCTTCCTTCCTTAGTTTCTATAGGAAAGGGACACTCTTGCCCAGGACATCTTTGCCTTCACACCTGCACCGTTTTTGTTTGGTAGGTTTGAGTCATTCAATGATACCCTTTTCATGGGCGTCGTCAGAATTTTTTGAGAGAGGGTCGTTTATATGCTTACTTATTACAGAGCCCAGGAGAAGAAAATGGACAGCTGGCGACTCATAGACGTCAAAATATTCAGTTTTTTGTCTGACTGAATTGAGTTTCTGTCCAATCAATGTTCAGTTTTTCTAGAATTTCACCCCCTTGATGCGTAATATTAGTATTAACATTTTGCCGGAACTGAATTGTTTATAGGTTTACCGTGATTCTTGGCTTCTCTATTGAGTTTTTGAGTGAATTTTGCAGTCTATTAACGGCTGTAAAATGTGACTTTTATGAACCACCGCGACTGATGTTGGATCTTGATTATAAAAGATTACAGATCAGGAACGATTCTGACTCATGTCTAAAACCAATCTCTGACATAGAATAAATGTTTATGTGTGTAAATGTAATCCAAATATTGCGCTTAAATGTTACCAATACCAAGCTGGAATTAAAACCGCCTCATGTACACATGCAGTTATCAACACGGAGCCAATTCATCACTATGACATCTTCCATGACATTCACCAGTTCACAGATGACGTATCGCATCCGCAAACCGCACTCACACGTTCAAGTAACTTGGCCTAAGTATGGATGTATTCAATGCCCTTATATTAATATTAGTCATTCAAGTTTTCCCCCTGGTGTATGGAAAGTTACGACCCTCCCTGATACTCATACGCCCAGAGGCGTCACCAGTAAGTATCAATTTCCACAAGTAGTGTGAACAGATACAATTGATTTGGCTCAATTGTAATGTAATGTCTTACCTGCGAATGGTGCTCCTGTCAAGAACCCCACCCCTTGAAAGAATAGGAGCAGTCCGTAGGCGTTTGATAGTCGAGATAATCCTACGATGAGTGTCATTATGGGGGCGAGTAGTGATGCGCATCCGGTGAGAAATCCAAACAGCGACGACAACACGATAAGATATACATATCCTGCAGGTACTGGGGTCAGTATGATTACCATCCCGGAGAAAGCAAATGATAGAGCAAAGAGAAGATTCGGGTTCATCTTCGGATGTTGATCGAGGAGTCCAAACATAATACGTCCCAGCAAATTAGTGATTCCTATGGTGGACATAATGAGAGAACTCCTCTCGACGTCGATTCCCGTGGACTGGCAGAACGCGGGAAGGTGGACGTAGACCACGGATAATCCGAAACAAATCAAGACGTTGCCGAGGCAGAAAAATACAAAAGAAGGTTTCCTGAAGATCAAACAATCCATTATTTTTCTGAAATTCCTCTTTTCTGATCCTCGTTTTCGTATTGGTCGCATGAGGGCACCGCATACGCAGATATTCAGACAGACGGCGCCTAAAATGAGAAAAGCTCCTCTCCAGCCGAATAAACGAATCAGCCATCGTATGAGAGGTGGGAAACTGAATGTGCCAAGTCCAATACCCGAGATAGTGAGACCTAGGGCGAACGATCGTCTTCTGTCAAAGTAGTAACTAACAATTACTATCGAGGGAATGGACGCCGCACCGCAACCGAACCCTGCATATATAAAGGATGAACAAGCTAGTGTGGGGGTATGATATACTTTGTTGTATAGATTTTTGATAATTTTATTATACAGCACGATTAAATTAAATGTATTCCTATATATAAAAGAGACTAATGAATGCAGACATCCAGTCGAATATTGTCTTATGGACGATCATTAACCTTATCTCGCCTAAGCTGGTGAGTGCAATGGTACTTTGAGTATGAAATCCTGAGACAGAATATCTGGAGGATGGAGAAGGTATCTTCCATATATATTCCGTCTCCGGATTTGATCCTCAGGGTAGTTCAATGGGGACCTCATTGCAGCTATTTTTGATTATTTTAAGATGCCCGTGGCCACACGAAGTCGTTAACGGTTTTGGGCACATAGAATTTATTATTCATTCTAACGATAACAGTTGCAAAAATGCAATTAATCTAGTTTAATAGTTTTACGATGATAAATGTACATTTTTATAACTGATTTACAATCGGGGAGGACGGACAAAATGCTACTCAACGCTTGCTGAAATGGGTTCCAGTGGACCTCCCCCCCCCCCTCACACAAACCCCTCCATCCCATCCAACTGTGTTCGTATCTTCTGCTCTCGGATACATTTACCATATTACCCTCTTTTGTAAGCAACAGAACTCACCTGTTAAGATTCCGAACGAGACATAAATGACGTAAATATTTGGAGCGAAGGAACTGATGATTAGTCCAAGCGACACGAGTAATCCCCCGAGAAGAGTGACTTTTTGACTCCCAAATCTGTTCGTCAGCATACTTGATAAAGGGCCTGAAATGGATGACAGAGCAACAACACATAGGAGTCGTCCGAATGTCTTTGCAAATGCTGTACTGGATTTGCTGTAATAAAAACTGTACCATGCCATTCAGTATGTGTTATATAACGGAAGAATGCCCATATGGGAAACTTACGAAAACATAACTGAGGCAAACAAAATGATTTGTCCATGGCTCTGCAGTAACTCTATAATGTTATTGGAGATTGAAAACCAGATGTACAAAGGACTCGATGGCTCAAATTAAGCAGCTGTCAGACAAGTCATTTAGAGATATAACATGTTTACGACTGGATTAGTTGGTGATGAGTACTGCAGGTGGTCCAGGTGTATGGATCTTACACATGGTGATCAAATGTATTGAAAATTAGATAGGATTTGGACTGGGTTATAATTCACTTAACTTTGTTGAAGAAACTGTCGTCTGCAGAATTTGCACATTTTCTCTGTCTCTTTGTAAATTTATTACCCACTCCTCCCCTTTTCTCACCACCGACCTACCACCACCACCGCAACCATACTCCCCCACCCCGTCACTCATACCTTTCTCACACCCTACGGTTAACCTACACCCTACAGTTTCACTCACCACTTACAGGACATCATGTCGGTCACATATATATGGATTTTTGAATTTGGTGCTAATACTGTTATATGGAATATGGAATAGGTCTTTGGATTATGGACGCGGATATTCTTTAATGGACGACGACTGAATTATGAATGACGGACTAGCCGCTTGTAACATCCCTAGAGTCCCCCCACGACCCACTCTCCCACATACCGGTACACACTCATCTAGCTATGTCCATGCATGCAGGGGGTAATGTAATATATATACTAATTTGGTTTTGTCACTCTGTAATTCATGCCGAAAAGCGCGTAAAATATATATCGCGTGAAATATATATCGCGCAAAATAGTAATTTAGCTTGAAGATGCATATTTAGTAGTTCGCAAAAGCAAGAAATATCGAAATTGCCAAACATATTAGGGGAATAGATGACATCACTGTGACGGTATACTATAACGATTAGGGCCAGCTTATCACATTGTCTGATACATGTTACGATCAATGTCATTTCATTACACTTCCTAAGACATATTAAGCGAAAATAACCGTTGACTGCGTGATTATCACATGAAAACATGCCAAAATGGCAATTCGTCCAGGATGAGCAAGATCAATTTGGTCCGCGTACTTGCACTATTCTAAAGACCTGACAGATAGCTCTTCGCGAGAGGAGAAGTATGAGAGATGGCTCTCTCATGTCATCTAGCTCAGAATTTCATCATGGGGCTCGTTTGGTAGCAGACGGATATTAAGGCTCCCTTAAGTATTGCTGACCTACCCACTGCACACACCATCGCTACTACAAGAGCGCAAGCCCATGACGTCGCGGATTTTGAGGCGTCGAAGACGTCCAGGAAAACCACATTGAAGATTCCAGCGGACCAGGCAATACCGTACGTGAAGAAATGCGCCATGAATGAGGCGAAAACTATGACCCAACTCCAAGACTGTTCGACGCTCTTCACCCCAGAAGTGATCATCCTGCAAAATCAAATACAAAATACTGCTGTGTATAGGTTCAGGGAGCATCCATCAATATGACTGCGGTTATTCGATTGACAAGGATAACTCCGCCATGGTAAATCGTTGTTGATTTAACAAACATGATAAACCATACTATTCAGTTGTAGACTGACACAACTTTTTCCAACATAGATTTTCATTGAAACTTTGTATACTGTTATACATAAGAAATAAAAACTACACAAAATGTAGAGTTTTGAGCTAAACTGTTTATTGCACAGTTAACCGGTTTCGTCCATTTTATGGACTTTTCAATCGGTTTCGTCCATTTTATGGACTTTTCAATAGCAATAATATATTTATCCATATGTAAGGCTATATATACATATAGTTGCCTTGTAGTTGAACATGTTAACCCTATCTGGCCTGGGCTTTTTGGGACCTGTCCAGGCCTGGGGGGGGGGGGGGCGAAGTGCCCCCCCCTAATTATTTTCCTCACCCCTTGGGCTAGGGGGCTGAAACTTATTACACTTTACCCTTGGGTCAAACTCTACCAGAAAATGTAAAAAAATCCAAGATGGCCGCTTTATTGACGTCACAGTGACGTCATTTTCAAAAACAGCATTTTTTGGTCGATTTTTATGTCAGATTTTCCGAATTTTTTATTTTTGCAATTTCTCCACAAAAACTGCATGAAAAATTAGAAAATATTAATGTGATATGAAATAAAATAGTCTTTGCCCACTTTTCATCGCGCAAAAGCAGAAATTTTGAAGAAATATGACAAAAACATCACTTTTCTGGTACACCACGTGGCCGCCATCTTGGATTTACCCATGATCCTCTGCGCGGGAGGTTATGCAAATAGGCTCAAAATGACCCCAATAAGATAAACTATAAAGTCACGGAGTTTCAGCTTTCCATTTTTTGCTGTTCCGGAGATAGTGCAGAAAGTTTGGTAGGGGGGGCCATAATGCCCCCCCCCCCCCCAAGGCCAGATAGGGTTAAAACGCATTTTTATATACTAATTGGACTGTTATACATAGAAAAACACATATCCACAGACATTAGGAATCACATTTGATCACATATATGTTATACATATACAATTAGAACTGTTATATTTATTGTATCTCTCATCTCACATTGATACAGCAATGATATAGAAGATACGGAGAAATAGAGTCTCAAAATTGGCATTTAGGGACGAGGTTTAACCATCGAACAGTATAACTCAGTTTTATGGGACATGAATAAAGTCTGGAATGGGAGTTTCTACTACTTCTTGTGTATCCTGGCCTCTCCAATATACGATGGTCTAATGTGAGTTGTTTCGACGTCATTTATATATTTGTCATTGCTTTTTGTTGTTCGCTGCTCGCTGCAACAAGAGACAGTATATATAGGAGCGGCCATATATGTTATCCTTTGGGCCTTTCCATACACAACAACATGCATGGATTCTGATTTTATACTATAGTAATTGCAGGCTCTTTTTATTTAGCTGTACATTTGTTTGGCTGGGACTGACAACATCCACTGAGAGCCGGAAAAATAAAACATACGTACGAAGAACCAGATGTATATTATACTACGGTAAAAGAAACATTAGGCGACAGTGGGCATTCAGTTCGGAGAATTTCTCGAACATAACATAGACTAGTATATCTCGATAACGTTATTGTCAATCATATATGTGCGAATACGTGTTCCCACACCTCTCACCCTCAGATATAAATGTCTGGTACAAACTAGGCCGTCAGTCGTAATCTGCAAAGTATGATTTTAGAGCGGAGCCCAGCCGATAGGTTGAAGCATTCTCGCAAATGTCGCGCTCGCATTGGTCAGTGATTGGCATAAAACCCGACCAATACTTAAGTTTTGAGATCGTGAAAACAGTGAAACTTCATATTCGGAGTGGCAAATAGCTGTATCACGTGACTTACAGGAACTTATACTGTAATATCGCTTGTCTTTATCGCACCATGTAAGCGTCCTGTCTGTGTCTTGTGTGCTGTCCTTTGTGTTTTATAGGGTGGATTCAAAATTTTCTTCTTTGAAGAAGCAGAAACGTAACTTGGCTGGGTGGTGCCTAGTTGGCTCGTCGCAAAATGACTGAAATAATATTGAAAGCGACTTTAAATCCTATCCCCCCCCCCCTCCACGGTAAGATCAGGCATCGGATTATAACGCAGTGTAACGAATCTCGCACAGGGATCTGTAAACAGTGCCGCCTTCTATTAACCTGTACGTACGCAACGCTATACGAAACTATTTTAAGTTCACAGAACCACCTTGCATTTCCTATCAATATACTAAATATATAGCCACCAGAATATTCAATTACTCTAATGCTGTCAAGGAGTTTACTGGAACTTATACACGTCAGGATGCTATAGTTGTGATTGTGAATCGTCGACCTTTAGTATACACCATGCAAACATATTGTGACTGGTAACCTTGACATAGTGAGTGATAAGGACCTAAGAACACTCCTGATGCAGGAAGCCGAGAAGAATAAATCTGAAGGGCGACCAGAAGATAGTCCTGTCTACATTGAAACAGTACATTATTGATTGGTCTAAGCCAGAAAAACCTGAACCTACAGTATTCGCTGATTGGCTGGGTTGACAGAAGTACCCTTCCCCAAGCAAAACAAGTACTGAGAAACCTCAATTTGCAAGAAGTCCTAGGAAATCCCCAGAGAAAGATTCGTCAAAGTCCCATCAGATAAGGCTCCAAATAATATAATATTCATATGTAAATATCACTATTACCAGGTGCTGGTTGAGGAATTGAGTGTAAACATATTATCATCAAATACGTCTACTTACTCCCAAACTGCATTTACTCTGGATGATTTATCTTACAATCACAAAACGTTTCTCAAAGAAAGAGGTATTTGTCTTCCAACCAATCATAACGACATACCAAAAGTATACTAGACTCCCAAAATGCATAAATCACCATACAAAGCTAGATTCATAGCTGGTTCTAGAAGCTGCAACACCAAGCTTCTTTCAACCCTGTTGACGAGGGCCCTTCAGGGGGTAAAAGCATTTTCGGAAAGGTTTTGCGCCACTATTTCTAAAAACTCTGGCGTAGTGTATGTGGATATTGAGAAACTCAAAATGACTCACGGAAGAACTTGATGCTAAAGGTCACATACCGTACAGACATGTATCCGCATATGATTTCTCGAATCTCTATACTACAATCCCTCATCAGGACCTTATTGACCGTCTAAGTTCATTAATAGTGTCTGTGTTCAAGAAAACTGATCGTAGATATATTAACGTTAGAAGCCATAACGCATTCTTTAGCTCTACTACATGCAAAGGATATCATTAATTCGTTTCTTTGTTTATAGAGTTGCTTGAATTTCCCATAAAAATATCTATGTGAAATTTGGCAACACAATATATCAACAGCATATATGTATTCCAATGAACCCCTGTTGGCTGACCTATATCTGTTCTCTTATGGATATGACTATATGCAGGCGCTTTTAAAAAAACCGATCAATTCAAAGCCCGTTCCTTCCCATTCACCAAACGATATTTAGACGATATTCTCGCTGTGGCTAATCGCTATATAAAAGACGCAGCGACAGATATATATCCACCATCATTGGATTTGAAGGAAACTACCGACACATCATATTTAGACCTATATCTCTATAAAAATGAAGCGGGCCTTCTCGACAATTTCTACATCGTAAACTAGCCCTTTCTGGAGAGTAATATTCCAGTGGGACCTGTATATAGCGTATACAGATCCCGTCTGGTAGCATTTGCTAGATCCTGTATTGAATGTGATGATTTTAATCAACGTCACAAAATATTATTGCAGAATCTTGTAAAACAGGGCAATATCATCAAGCGCCTATCATTTGGCGATATATATCGCATGCTGATAGAAAAATACGAGCGCAGCGTGCAAGATCTATAGCGGTACGTTTCGTAACTTGTGTCTAATTCCGCCCGCTTAACCCGGGGCTAGGGATCGTATGAACCTACGTATTTCAAGATGCTCATAGTGTTCATATGAACAGTCACAATCAAAGCGTGACTGAGATACAATGTATATCATACTCTAGATAACGACTTTACAAAGTATATCATATGGATTAAGAATACTGATCAGTGATACGGATTTGATATTTTCGGAACATCACGATGCCTTGCTGGTATCATTGGAAACTGTTGACCGCTTCTGTCTTTGCAGGAAATTAGCCTAGCTTTATGTTTACTATGATTTGTCCTTTTAATTTTGTGCTACCGTTATTATATGAATTAGGCCTTTTGGTTATGGACTCAGAAATTCTGTAATGGACGACGGCTGAATATTGAATGATGGATTAGGCGCTTGTATTATTGACGATTTGTCCCGAGTCGATTACTTCCGGCCATAGACGATCCAGATGACATAGAGATCAGGGGAAAGTGGGAATATTGAAGCTAAACTATCATGAGCGTCTTGTTTAAATGAACGGAGATAGATATGCAAAAATGCATGTGTTGAACGTCTCAAAACAGGTACCTAGACGGAATGGTTCAAGGTGGTGAAAGTGATCAGATGTGCTGACCAACCAGAGCCCGGAGGTAACGAGGGAGAATTGAAGTGATTGCTGTTGAAGTAGATGGAAGGTGCATTGAAGAATTAGTTTGCGGAAAGAGGAATTTGTAGACTGGGCATGTGGTTCTCTTTGTTGGCGAGTCGTGGAAGAGCGAGAGAGAGAGAGAGAGATAAATTTAACGTCTCGTTCAACAATATTTCAGCTATATAGCAATATTAAACTCTATCTAAATACATTAACGATATGTCGAAAGTCAAGCAACGAAACGTTAAAAACCGACTCGAAAAATACATATCAAACATCCAGCAATCATTCACAATAGATCGGACACACACAAAAAGATCTATTTACATAAACACTCTACCAAAACCAACCGGTTTCCACCTTGTACTGCATTCGGACAAGGTCTTCTGTAACCTTTTACACAGGTGAAAGCGCAGCTGGAGTATAAATCATCACATGGATCAAGTTTGATTCTATTTGATGTTTTAGAAATATGCTGTCAGTATATTTGTCTGTGTGGTCATATGACTTCTGGTGAAGACGCCGACATCGTTTTCCATCACCCTTTTAATGTTCCGTTTGATTGGAGCATTTAAACATTAACTTATATACACCAGAGCATGCTCTCCAGAATCAGTAGGCCTGTCCCACAACATCAGTGAACGGTTCACATAGGTGATTTCAGGAAATTAAACATTTAAATACACAATAAGATTCTCACCAGAGTCGGTGGACCTGACACATCTCACCAGTACACCAGTCACATGGGTGACACCAGGCACTCGTACAACATCTATATACACAACCATACTTATACTAACGTCAGTGAACCTGTTAAATAACTTCAATGAACCATTCACCCAGTTGATTCCAGGCACCTAAACACACTTATATACGCGATGCTGACCATAAATATTGGCCCTGTTACAGCTCACCAGTGAACTATTCCTATAAATGATTAAACGTATTTACGCAGCATTATATATCAACGAAACTGCTTCAACAGCATAGCAACATTTGTGTCATTTATCAGGCTTCAGTATATCGTCCAGAGCAGAGAAATGATGTAAAATGTTTTCAAAATTGCCCAAAATCCATAACTGTACTAAAGTTTTCGTAACCTTTCTATTTCTCAATCAAACTGAGCAAATTATGTCTCATATAAAATAATGTTTGCCATCATCAATCTAACGGCTGCTATAAAGTTTCAGATATTGTACCACGTGATGATTTCATCTTGGCAATAATCTCAGGAGTCCAGACAATAGTTCGCTTGAACACAGTTCGATCACCACCAGGATGTCAAATCTATCTATCCGGAAATATGATATCTATCATTCGCATACTGGCATTTGCTATTTTACCCCAACCCATTATCCGAGCACAATACGCATGATTTCCGGCAGCGAGACAACAGGCATCATCCGAACGCATGGCACGATCATACGTAGAAACTTCTGCTCTTAGCCATGCGGTAACGGGTGCTATCTGAGTGTATTAGGGCGTTTCCCAAATCGTCACATCCGATTGGTCCCGTTACATCCGACATCGGCGTAATTACATTCATAAAACGAAGACACACCTCCAGAAAGCGATCGATTGATATGATTTCTTGGTGGGCCTCGAAGTGCCCCCATGACAAAATAACAAGCATACAATTTTTCTGTGAACTGCCGCCGATTTAATTTTTTTCAAATATGTTAGGCCGTTTGTAATATGATTTTTCCTAAATAAACAAAGAAGCATGCTCCATTAGAGTGAGAAATAAAATAGCTGATTCGCACAACTTCGGTTTCGTCTCGAGTAGAATTCCACAGTCTTGCGCCTCGAGCGCTCAATTGAAATTGGCATGTCTCATGTTTGAGATTTCCAGGTCAAAATATTTGAATACGGATAATTTCATTGGATCGTTTAAATGGAGCGGTCAGGTGACTTGATGCTTGGGGAAACTGACGTCAGGCGAAATACACGGAGAATGAAGTCAATGAGCTAAGGGTAGTGTTAAGTGAAACGTGAAATGCCCTTAGCAAGCTAAGATAGTAATGCATTTTCATCGACAGAAGATATTTGAATGCCACAGTAATGTAGTCTCAAATTGTTTCTCGCAATGCCCTCACGTGCCTGATCCTAACCATAACAAAAAATTCTGCAAAAGGATCGATACGTTAAGAATACGTTTTTGTTAGTATAACATAAACTCCCGCACTGTGAGATTTGCAGAAGGTTCAATATGGCGGGAAAGACAATATCAAGGGAGGTAACTCTGGGAACCCTCGCGAATGGGCTGTTTACAAGAGTTTCCGCATTCGGTGTAATTGAAGCTGAAAACGAGCTGCCGATGACCTATCCACACAGTATTTTGTTAATCTTCCAGACATTCTCTTCGAACATGTAGGTGTCAATCATCTCTTAGTTGGGAACGTCATGTGTTTTTCAAGGGCCAAACTGGAGGTATTTTTCGTAATTTTCATGTTTAAGGACGTGGTCTTTTGTCAATCAATTTTAGGTCAAGCTTAGCAGATAACTTTAATAAGTCGGGTTTTTTTCATACAACATTTTGAATCTGAAATACATTTTTTATATATAGTTATCGATAATCACATCAATCTTGATTATGAACAAATAGGAGCTGTGATAGTGTATCACTGCCATTTCTATGATTATCACCCTTGCGCAAGAAAGTAGCATCTCACGTGGATGTTTTATTAGAGCATTTCTACATTGTGGTTGCTCTTATGTATTACCGAGAAACTACGCCGCCGTTCTTATTTCAAACGCCCATACCTCGGAAATCGTTAGATAAAACTTGTTTGCTGTTTCGAAAGGTCTGGGGAATTTACCTGGTTGTGTTTTTATATTTTTATTTGATCACTAGATGAGGCTGTAGTCGTCAACATTATAAAACTTTCTACCACGACTTTTTGCATCGGCTTGGTCGATTGTCAACAAATTTGGGTATAGTGATCTTGCATGATAGACACAGAGCTGAAAAGGTTTTGGTGTTGTTAGCATGACACTAACGGCACGATTTTGGCAACTCAAAAGGTGATGTTTATCATAAAATATAAATTGACCGTTTTGAATAGAGATAAGTTATACATTAGTGTATTCCAGGTTGCCGAACATAAGCATGATATGGCTGGAGCTGTAGTTTATTTCCTTTACGATCCAGTGGCCGCTGAATTCCAAAATTTGCCACTTACATGTACGCTATCGCCTTTTGAAACGTCCTCATTTCTGAAACCGTTGGAGATTTTTAGGTCAAACTTTTTTTGTTATCTTCCCAGGTCGGGGGAATTTGCCTGGTTGTGTTTTCATGTTTTCATTTGATCATTAGATGGCACTGTAGTCATGAACATTATAAACCTTTCTGACACGATTATTTTCCGACGGATTGTTCGATTATAACGAAATATGTGTACATTGATCTTGTAGAACAGACACAGAGTTAAACCGGTTTTGGTGATGTTAGCGTCACCCTTAAAGGGCATCATTTTGGCGACTAGAAAGGGGGAATGAAAATTGAACTACTTCTATAAAGAGAAGTTGCATGGTGGTGTATTCCAGGATGCTGAACATGAGTAGGATATGGCTAGAGCTGTAATTTATTTCCTTTGCAAACTAGATTTTTCTTTTACCAATTTGATGCTGAAAATTTAAGCTAAACATGTACAAATGTGATATTTCACCATCTACGAGCTTTCTTCTTTATGTAGATAATGATTGGCTTTTCCTTCAGATACATGGTCACCTGGTTATCATTGACCAAATGTTGCACATGGTATGGAATATCAATTATATACATGTAGTTTAATTGCGTACTTCACTTGAAAGTGCCTGTTATCAGCTTGTGTCAATAAAGCTACAGGACCTTCAATGTTGGCCAGTATTCAGCTACATGTATGTACACAATTAACTGAACACTATTCTAATGAATTGTACATGGGCACATAATACATATATACATGATAATATTGGATAGAAATATGTGATGGTTATAATGCGGCATAATGAAAGTTTGATTTATTGAAAACGTTTTTGAGTTTCTGGTGACTATAATCTATTACGAAAAGCCAAATGGCCAATTATATGAGAAATTCAAATTTCCGACTTAATTCCAATGTCTCTATTGAGGTGTTATAGGTTAAAGTCTATGTGCCTCATCATGTACTTTTGTGACATTTGTTCATGATTAGGTTGCACTATAGACATGAATGAAATGGGATTTTTATGCATCCGCTACATACATGTAGACCGTCAGTCCATCTGTCACACCTAAATTGTATAATCAACTAGTGCTAGCGTTTTGACTGGCTGTTTTTTAAACTTTGTTGGCTTATTAAACATGCTTCGAAGATATGTATCTGCTATTTGTGAGATGAAATCTAAATTCATTTTTGTCAAATTTATCATTTGGCACTCAAATCAACTAATCTTGAATGGATTTTCTTGAAAATTGCAGGCTTGTTACTGAAGACCCGTGAAACTTTGTAGGCTTGCTAGACATACTTTGAAGATGTGCACATCATATTTAGTTGATAAACTATTTTTGTATCAAAATTTTTGCCACAATTAACAAGATTATGAAGAGTAATAAGCTAGCTGATATTGCACCCAAATGTAGTGCCATCGATTCACCAACCACAAGTCTCTGGTTTGCAACACACCTAAATTCGGATCTAGAATGTTTCTTTGTTGGATCTGGAACGGAGGCATTCCTATTTGAATGAATATCCTTTTGATTTTACATTTATTAGAGTGTTCTAGTGTATTTTGTCGGAATATTTTGACTTCGAAGATAATATGCAAAGATATCACAAACAGAACTCATTTTCTCCCCCTAGGTCCATGGGTTTCTGTCTCACCCCCACCCTCTCTTCCGAGTCTCACACACTGGGTTTCACCCATGGGTAGAAAAAGTTGGGAAGCTGTGGGTCTTTTTCTTTCAGAAGACATATACTGTATAGTGAAGTATCAATTCCCCCTCCCCCTCTCCGGGTCCCCCAATGTGCCCAACCCTCTTTTCAAAACTATATGCATTCATTCACTACTCCAAAGGCCTATTATATTGAAGGTAAATCTCGCATCATAATATATTCATAATATGAACCTATGTGTCCCACACTTTATCTTGTAAGCACCACCTCATCCCCTAATCATATATATTAGAGCCATAACATCCAAGGGAGATCTTTACTCCTACATACGTCAGGTCATTAACTTTGTGCACAAGTTAGTGATTTGCCCAAAGCAGAGAACATTTATATATATATTTTTTCAGCATTGAAATATTTTCTCTAAACTCTAAAAAATCTTTGCTATGCCTAATAGAAGATGTGCCAAAATTTAGGAGACCCTGTCTTGTAAAGCTCTGTGCATACCAAATACCATTTTACTCATGTATTCGGGGAAATGCTGTATTGTGTTTCACACGAGCTTTCATTGCATCTTCTGAGTCTCTTGACAATTTTACAACTTTTTCTGCAAGAATCATTCGGTCATGCAGAAAATGACTCCTATCCCATTTTGTTGTTATAGGCTCAGTGTGGCTATTTTGCGTTCAAATTGCCAAATATCGAATGATATACACCAAACGGAGAGGTCAAATATAATTAATTCCTCAGGAGACCACAACATGTAGTCAAAATGACCGGAATAGGGAGATATTTGTTATAAAATTGAAATGTGTTCAACAGCAGTGAAATTTGCTAGACTTTTGATAGCGCAACACAATTCTGAGATATTTGCACCACACTTTCTTTCAATCGCTCTGGAGTTACATGCATACTAACCTTGCCAAAGCTCACGAGGTGGTATTGTGTATATTTTATTGCATGGTGATTAGATTGTGCCTTTTCCACAACTTTCACTCGAGAAAAAGTTATAACCTTGAAACAGTTATTTGGCGTTCGGCTTTGTTGTTGTAATAAGGTAGCGATAAAGATGTCGCTAAGCTTCAGTGAAGTCCAGTTAAAGCAGATATACTTCGGCAGACAGCATACGAAAACTTAGGGTAGTTGAACGGATTATCAACTTGGCTAAATAACACTCACTATGCTGTCATATGTTGAACCTGTAACATTGGAGACCGGGAAACAACACAATAAGAAACAAGAACTCAAGACCGATTTCTCAGGATAAATAAACTCTTCTTTTATTCATATAGTAACATGTCCTTCAGTTCAGATTTGCTTTGCATAATCTAATTATGACCAATGAGCAGAATTACTATGCTTCCATGGGGTGGAGACTTGCTGGAGTGCATAAAACTAAACGGGATGGCTGTAGTCGAATACTGTGGTAACATACAATCATTCCACTGAGTTCCACTTGCATCCACTACAAGCAGCTGTCGTTGAATACTGTTACCCGATGTGTTTGCATGAGGTCTTCGTGCACACTACTGTTAGATGAAGCGTGGCTGCAGTCAAATACTGTAACCCGATGCGATTGCATGGGGTGTTCATGCACTACTGTTAGGTGAAGAGTGGCTGCAGTTGAATACTGTATTCCGATGTGATTGCATCGGGTACTGTAATCCGATGTGATATCATGGGGTACTGTAACCCGATGCGATTGCATGGGGTGTTCATGCACACTACTGTTAGGTGAAGAGTGGCTGCAGTTGAAGACTGTATTCCGATGTGATTGCATCGGATACTGTAATCCGATGTGATTGCATGGGGTACTGTAATCCGATATGATTGCATGGGGTACTGTAATCCCACTACTGTTTCAACAATCTATGTTTTCTTGGATGTCCATGTTTTCTTGGATGTCCATGTTTTCTTGGATGAGTCAAAGATATCTTGGGTGAGCAAAAGATAATGGGTATAAGTCTTATTTACTTCAGTTTGACTGTGACCCCATGATTTCTTGGAGTACACTCTACAGTGTTCCAAGTATTTCAGAGAGTCAAAGCAGAAAAATGAAGTCAAGACACTGATCCATTATCCTCATCAGCATCTGTAGCTCCTCCCCATATTTCAGCATTCCTCAGATGTCTGTCAGGTCCCAGGAGCCCTCTGTTCAGGAGGTGTGGGCTTGTCTGGCTTACCAGAGCAAGTCCCAGAAATTCTCAGAGTTCACTCTTTTATACACTCCAGCCACTAGCCTCAAACCCAAAATGTCGAGAATACCAAAAGACTACTATTGTTAAAACTACTTGGAGAATCTGCGCAATTATCAGATATTTGTGCCAGATATTAAATATAGTTTACACAGTGATACAGTTTATCAAAGATATATATCAACTTTCATCTGAAATAAAATACGAACGTTTGGTTCAGAGAGTATCACTATCAAAACAACATGGCTGCGTACAGAGAAGAATAAATTATGCATCTTTTATCATCAATAACTACTGGAATACATCAAACCACAGTTTGTCATGCCATGAATTACAAAGGTAGTACTTTCTTCTAGCTTCGTTATGTGAATAAATCAGGCCATGGCCATGGCCATGTGGCACAAACGAAGTATCTCATTACAACAACAACATGCAAGTAAATTCTGCAGAGAGTCTGCAAATATCCTCGGAATATGCGTTATCACTGAGAATTATCTGAAATGAACTACAAATGTCAGAACTACAATTAGAGAACACACAAGAGAGATATTCTATAGAACAACAACTTGTAATAAAATTTAAAAAAAAATCCAAATACAAACCCAGTAAATCCCTTATTAAAATACAAGCCTTCTGGTGACTAGTTGCAGCAATATTGCTGCAACTATGTCGCTTTTCGTATGCAAATTAGGTTGCTGCAATACCCTTACCGAAATAATATTCTTCTGGCACACTGGCAACCTCACCGCACACAGTGTGCCGGAGAGTTTGCGGCAACCTTGCAGCAACAGAGTTTTTCACATGCAAATGAGCTTTCCGGCACACTATACAGATTGCGGCAAGCTGGCCGCAAACTGCTTATGTATTCCGGCAGCCTTCTGGCACACTCTTCCGGCAGCCTTCCGGCACACTCTTCCGGCAGCCTTCTGGCGCACTCTTCCGGCAACCTCACCGCGCACTCTTCCGGCAACCTCACCGCGCACTCTTCCGGCAACCTCACCGCGCACTCTTCCGGCAACCTCACCGCGCACTCTTCCGGCAACCT
>JAVTVY010048070.1:0-23390 GCA_036873755.1 Hanleya hanleyi
AACTACATCGGTACAGCGATGGTTGGGCATTCGCGAAAATGAGTTTATCTCCCGCCATCTTCCTTCATTGAACAGGCTAGCCCCCCCCCCCCTCACTTTTTGGGACAAGTTCTATCTTAGATAGCACCAGTGACCCAACATTTAACATGGCCGGTATAGAGTTAAGCCCCCCCTCCCCCCCAACTTTCAAATGTGCTCCGCGGCTCCTGCGGTTGGCTGATTTCAGCCGGTCTTTAAAAACAGTTTTTGGCTCGAGTTTATTAATCGATTTTGGGTGTTCATAATATTTGTATTGGATTTGGTAACATGGAACATTGAGAAGTTATCAAAGATATGAGAAATGAAATATCGGAGCACAGATCTCCTTCATGAAAATTTGTGAATAAATGGTCGATTAGAGTTGCTGAATATGACTTCACACGAATGGGTTTGGTTGTTTTGGGGGAAAATAACAGGATTTCATGGTCCCGTAAAATTGTTTTGAAGGATTATGACAGTGCGGTTTGAATAAGTTCATGTTAAGGTCACCGACATTAATACATTTTTTCCTTTTTGGCTTGAGGATATTCAAGTTAAAATAATAACCAGTTTTGCCACTTGGGCTATAGAAAGGCATAATGCCTATCACGAATGTGTCAGTACAGTGACGTCGCCAGTTCCGATCCAGTGTCCGTTCAGACCCAGTTCCCAAAATATTGCTTCTTGTCACAACCATGATCACGCGAAATCATGACACATTTGGTGCATTCAAGCAAGTTGATTAACCTCTCAATCATGGTTAAATTATATTATGCATTCACTGGTTTTGTTAGGAGATATCTTTGCAGACCCACTCCATACACACGACAACATCGGTCTACCCGCCGTCATGAAAAAAACAGTGTCGTCTGCTAGCGCTTCCGACCAAAGTTTTGATGTTTTGTTTCTCACATATAATTATCATATGGTACTATGTATCTGTCATAAATTTATTCACTAGAGTGTCCCTCTAAAGGCTACCTGTCACATCGTTGACATCATCTGACGGACCTAGTTCCGAACCACCATCATCCATGGATGGCCAAGCTGGGTCGTACTATGGCCTGAAAATGTCTTGCGAACGCATCGCTCACTATACGTAAACTCGTAACTCGCGTGGGATCAGCATTTCTTTAATTTGTTATTCAGAGGTAAAATATGTACAAGTACCATTATTTAACATCATTTTTGAGTGAGTATACGCTTATTAGCCATCGGAGTTATTTCAGTGTTCAATATATCTTGCCAATATGATCAGCTCGACACTATCACCCCCAGCCCGCATTCTTTAACGCCAAATGTTCACTTATGAGATGAAGACATGCAAAACGAAATATCTAGCTAGGACCCTATTTTGAGGGAAAAGTTATCATGTTGACGATTACATTTGTTTATATCTGGGTCAAAGGTCAATGTCAAAACGAGAATGGATCGGAACAGGCGACAGTGGGTCGGAACTGAGACCTCTAATTAAGGAATGTAATCTTATATTCCCTATAGTTCAGTTTATCCCCAGCTAAATTAGTTTGTTAATAAATTCTATAGACAATTGTACTGCGATCATGATAATGATTTTGCCAATCAAACCACTTTTTTTTTAAACAGATGAAAATTTTATTTTGGTGAGTCGGAACTGGCCCCTCGTCTGTACGTTCGTTGAGTTCG
This sequence comes from Hanleya hanleyi, assembly GCA_036873755.1. Lineage (NCBI taxonomy): Eukaryota > Metazoa > Mollusca > Polyplacophora > Lepidopleurida > Hanleyidae > Hanleya > Hanleya hanleyi. The sequence continues at coordinate 1,684 of JAVTVY010048070.1, forward strand.
ATAAATAAAGATTCATATGTCCCAGTACAAACAACATGTGAGAAGTATCGTGTATGGAACACTTTGTTATAGTGTCTCTGAGATATAATATGACCCATCCCTCGTTCATTTGGAATAGTTTATAACCAGGTATGGGTGGGTCTAGCCAGCTTTCAGTTATACCGCTGGCAGAAAAGATAAACCAAAGGTCGTGTAATAAACTAAGGATGTCCTTAAAGTGTTTGTTAAGACTGATAGCGTTAATATGAAAGACTGAGAAGGAAATTTCTTGTCAGGGGATATTAAAACTTACATACTAGTGACTAGTCCATCATTCAATATTCAGCCGTCGTCCATTAAAGAATTTCCGCTTCCATAATCCAAAGACCAGAATGAATATTCTTCGTATAACTAAATTTGATGACTGTTGCAATCTACCCATTTATTCATCATGCTGCACCTTGTATTGTAACTATTTCGTAAAAGAATGAGCAATACATCAATAACCAACCCATCATCTAAGCATCTAAGTTTGCTAAAGTATCATAGGTATTATATTTGATGATAGTGTGATCGACATATACAACGAAAGCAAGAATATTTTGTCAGAAAATTTTGAATTTTTCTTCCGCCAATAAATGTGTTACGCGCGAAGAGGAAAATGGCGTCATTGCGTGACGTCCGAGTGACGTAGCGGCGCTCACGAATCCGATTGCTAAACAGCTGCAGTCATGGGATAACGGCATGACTCGTGCCTATAAGATGCGGTAGAGGGGCAGAGCATACGTAGGCGTCCGTCGAAAAGTAAAGGACCTAAACGGCATGTATAAAGACCAGTTCATCCTATTTTCTCGAGAATGGTAGAAACAAGTTTACTTTTTTGTGCTCAAATGTTTTTTTTTATTTTGTACCTGTCGCAACACATGCCACTTTCGTGGAGTTTGAGAGACATCGATTCCAATCCAGATTTGAGACTGGTTACATCGCGTCACAAAGGATGTGACGTTAATGGACGACGGCTGAATTATGAATGACGGACCAGACGCTTGTAATTTGGAAGATAGTGCCACGGCACTGTAGCTCATCTGGCTGTAACTGGAGAAAGTAGCTGTGAGAAATTTTTACTAAAGAACTGCAATAGATGAGTTTCTAACTTGTGTTGTCCCCCCTGAACACTAAATGATCCATGCAGTAATTTCCAAAGATTTCATGATAACAACGTTTCATAGAAAATTCAAGATGCGGCCATATTGGATTTTCGAAATGGACCAAAAAAGGTATCTTGCACAACTGGACCACAAGGGGAACCTGTGCCAAAGATCCATGCAGTAATTTCCTGAAAATTCACGATAACAAAATTTCATGGGGAAATTCAAGATGGCCGCCTGGTGGCCATATTGGGTTTTCGAATCGGACCAGAAAGGTATCTTGCACAACTAGACCCCAAGGGGAACCTGTGTATCAAATTTGAGAAAGATCAATGCAGTACTTCCTGAGAAATCACGATAACGAAGTTTCATAGGGAAATCCAAGATGGTCACCTGGTGGCCATATTGGATTTTCGAATCAAATCACAAAAGGTATCTTGCACAACTAGACCCCAAGGGGAACCTGTGTACCAAATTTGAGGAAGATCCATGCAGTACTTCCTGAGAAATCACGATAACGAAGTTTCATAGGGAAATCCAAGATGGCCGCCTGGTGGCCATATTAGATATTCAAATTGGACTAAAGTACACAGGTTGTACAACTAGGCCCCAAGGGGAACCTGTGTACCAAATTTGAGAAAGATCCCTGCAGTACTTCCTGAGAAATCACGATAACAATGTTTCATGGGGAAATCCAAGATGGCCACCTGGTGGCCATATTGGATTTTCGAATCGAAGCAGAAAAGGTATCTTGCACAACTAGACCCCAAGGGGAACCTGTGTACCAAATTTGAGAAAGATCCATGCAGTAGTTCCTGAGAAATCGTGACAACAATGTTTCATCGGGAAATCCAAGATGGCCGCCTGGTAGCCATATTGGATTTCTGAATCAGACCACAAAAGGTATCTTGCACAACTAGAGCCCAAGGGGAACCTGTGTACCAAATTTGAGAAAGATCCATGAAGTAGTTCCTGAGAAATCGCGATAACAAAGTTGGGGAAATCCAATATGGCCGCCTGGTGGCCATATTGCATATTCAAATTGGACTAAAGTACAAATGTTGTACAACTAGACCCCATGGGAAACCTGTGTACCCAATTTGAGAAAGACCCATGCAGTACTTCCTGAGAAATCACGATAACAATGTTTCATGGGGAAATCCAAGGTGGCGGCCTGGTGGCCATATTGGATTTTCGAAATCGAAGCAGAAAAGGTATCTTGCACAACTAGACCCCAAGGGGAACCTGTGTACCAAATTTGAGAAAGATCCATGGAGTAGTTCCTGAGAAATCGCGACAACAATGTTTCATCGGGAAATCCAAGATGGCCGCCTGGTAGCCATATTGGATTTCTGAATCAGACCACAAAAGGTATCCTGCACAACTAGACCCCAAGGGGAACCTGTGTACCAAATTTGAGAAAGATCCATGAAGTAGTTCCTGAGAAATCGCGATAACAAAGTTTCATGGGGAAATCCAAGATGGCCGCTTGGTGGCCATATTGGATATTCAAATTGGACTAAAGTACACATGTTGTACAACTAGACCCGAAGGGGAACCAGGGTACCAAATTTGAGAAAGATCCATGAAGTAGTTACCGAAAAATAATGATGAAAAGATTTCACTGGCAAATTCAAGATGGCCACCATGGCAGCCACATTTGAAATCGTATCGACACCGCATGAACAAGTTCTGGTGTACTCATTGGGGGGAACATGCATGCCAAGTTTCAGCTTAATCGGCCAAGCGGTTTCAGAGAAGAAGATGTTTACGGACGACGGACGACGCACGACGCACGACACACGACGGACGACGGACAGTCAGGCCATGACATAAGCCCATCGGGCCTTCGGCCCAGATGAGCTAAAAAAAACCTACCACTTCGAATGGTCGTCATACATTTTCCATTTGATTTAAAGTTTTATTCAACAGATTTAAATAGATAAATATATAAACACATACATTAATATAATTGACCGAGGCGGGAATAAAAGCTCGAAGAGCTGGTTTTATTCGAATATAATAATACTATTACAGAAGTCGATCAGGGAGAGTTGAATATCACTGCAAATGCTCCATGAATAAAGATAGTAAAGGATAAATGAAATATTTCCACACATGCCTAATTTTTGAACTTCCATTGACGCTCTCATATAGGAATAGGTACTCAAACGCGAACCTTTCCGTTTACTAGCTTGGTATTTAAAATAGTCAATCAGCATAATGAACTCAAGATGGTCAGAATGCAATTTGATTATCTCTATACCAATTTGAGGACACACCAGATTTCGGAGAGCCCGGAATTGAGGTGATTGTGATATTGTACCCACACATGTTGAAGTATTCCATATGAACTCTTGACTTATATTTTGACTTTGGTCACTTACCGTTCTTTATGAATGTAGGACAGTTTGTTTGGCCAGAGTTTGAACTTTATCTGTCCCTGACCACTCTACCGTGGCTACACGAGGAAAAGATGTATATATGATATGCTGTATTATCATCAATGTTTAAACTGTAAATTGAGAACTAATGGAAACCTTCTATATCGAACTTTCGTATGGGAATTGTGACAAGAGCTATGATAAGGTGAGTATATAATCATTGACTTCACATTTGTGTGTACATACGTACAAAATAATTCCTCGTGAATCCGCGACATTTCGGCGCGCGACATTTCGACACGCGACAATGTGTTAAGCGAGATTTCGGCACGCGAGATTTCGGCACAAAGTGAAGAGTACGAAATTTCGGTACGCGACATTTCGGCACTTTTTTTGTTTACAGGCCGAAATATAGTAAAAATTAAGATTTTCACATCTTCATTTAACATCTTCATTTTCCTACGAAGTAGGCTACAGATCGCAAATTGTCCGGTAATGAGTCAGTGAGTCCATACGAATCCTTTCGTCGGCAAAATAAGGAGAACCATTGACATTAGAACCTTTATTTTTGGCATGAACGTGCATTATGGCATTGTTACCAGCAAGTTCTGAGCTGACCGAATTCTGATGAAAATTTGATTTATAATTATTTTTTTAATTATTTATTGATAGCTCAGCGAGTGCACTGTCATGCCCATTGGGAACCCTTGGCTGTATGTTTCACTGTATATAAAACACAGTACAAAACGTGATGGGATAATGAAATAGGAAATGCTAATTTTCCATCATTTGTTAGTGCATTTATCTACACTGCTATTACCAGGCAACTTGCCATTCTTAATACACACAATTCAGTATATTGTTATAGATATATGCAAACTGTGGCCTTTAACGTGTATCCTATTTCACATCCAAACATTTCATCACAGACCAAATCATGCAGGCTTCAAATTTAGGTCAAATTGCCACTGATGATGAAATATCCTACATCAACCAATTAAGTCAGCCTGAAGCAATAACCCAGCAGAACATAGAAAGATCTGGTATCATCCTTCAGATTAGCCTGTGAGCAACAATGATAAAATTTACTGAGGGTGAAACAAAGCTGTCCTGCAAGCCACCCAAGGAATTTATCAGCTTGTGTTGGGATATTTTGTTGGTATCATGTAAGTTGTTTAGTAGTTTACTCATTCAAATCTCCATACCATATTTTCTGTTATTCAACAGACAAATTTCTTTACTGGTTTTAATTGTTTAAGTTTTACTGGGTTTCATCTGCTACAGATAGTAACATAGTACTGATACTGTAGAAATGGGTAGTGTGAATTTAATTATTCCATGTTTAGTACAATTTGTTCACATGAATGGTGGAATGTCTGGACTCTCAAATGAAAGTGTGTTATACATGTATAGCTCAAGCATGTTAGGTTTGAGGAACAAACATAGTTGCAATTAAGATATAACCAAAGAAATTTCATGACAATTATTGAATCTAAGTAGGCCCCTACCTAACAAAATTAGCTTAATAAAAAAGGCCTTCCTGACGTAAATTGTTTTCTTTTGAGAGAGAATGGTATTTTCTGGGTTAAGAATTTCCTGTATAAAGATAGGTTGTTCAAGGAGGCTTTGTTTTGCCGCTGTTGTGTGCATTAAGGGTATGGAAACATGATATATGCACCCAGAGCCCTGATCTACAGCTGTATAAAACTCAACATCTGGCATTGACGGCATGTTTAAAGGGTCTTAATTTATTTTCTTTGGGTAGAATTTAACTAGATAAAGTAACTTTGATTGTACTTCTTGAATATTGACTATATATCACACTGGGATATAATTTAAACAAAAACATTACATGTGTAATTATGTCTAAATTTTTCTTGTCATTTCAAATTTTGATTCCTTGATTAAGGGATACAGAATCACTGCCACGGAGTGTGTTGGTGTGTCACAGAATCACTGCCACAGAGTGTGTTGGTGTGTCACAGATTCACATCAGCACAGTAACTGGTAAACTATTCATTCAATCCCATCACTTTTAATCTTCAACAAAATATTCAATACTGTTTTAATCGAAAATTTCTGGTGATTTTTGATGAAAATCTCTGGTGATTCTGACTTGGGCTGCATGTGCCCATCTTAATATAGGCAGGATTTCAACTTGGGGCTGGGGGGGGGGGCGGGGTGGGATTGCCAAGAGCTCAGTGCCTGTCCTAATGCCTACCTTACTTCGTAGGTCCTGTGACGCATAGTCACACTGCCATGTAACATATGTTTAACATATAAACAGACCATCTTACAGGTTACCACATTTCGCAACTTTTTTTCATATGCATTTGGTTAGAAAGACATGTTGTCATCAAGCAAAAAGCAAAACGACAAGTGTTGATGAGGTACATGTTCAATATGTGATTTAGATACGTATACAATTCTACGTATAAACTTCTATAAATAGTCTATTACTATTACATGGCAGTGTGACTAACGTCACAGGATCTACGAAGTATAGGGTAGGCATTAGGACTCCGACGCGAAATGAACTCTTGGAAATCCCCGCATCCCAAGTTGAAATCCTGCCTATATTAAGATGGGCACTGCCCAAGTCATAATCACCAGTGATTTTCATCAAAAATCACCAGAAATGTTCATCAAAAGTAGGTCAGCTCCGAACTTGCTGGTAACAGTCCCCTAATGCACCTTCATGCCAAAAATCAAGGTTCTAATGTCAACGGTTCTCCTTATTTTGCCGACGAAAGGATTCGGATGGACTCACTCACTCTTTCACTCACTCACTCACTCACTTATTACCGGACAATTTGCAAATGAGAGCCTACTTCGTAGGAAAAACCTCATCAATCAACCTTAACATGTGAAAAAAGTTGCCGAGATGTCGCGGATAATCGTGGGCAACTACGAGAATCTACAACTTGGTAACCCTCAACATTGTCTGTTTATATGTTCCTACGAAGTAGGCTACAGATCGCAAATTGTCCGGTAATGAGTCAGTCAGTCAGTCCATCCGAATCCTTTCGTCGGCAAAATAAGGAGAACCGTTGACTTTAGAACCTTGATTTTTGGCATGAACGTGCATTAGGGCATTGTTACGAGCAAGTTCTGAGTTGACCGAATTCTGATTAAAATTTGATTTATAATTATTTTTTTTATTATTTATTGATGGCTCAGCGAGTACACTGTCATGCCCATCGGGAAGCCTTGGCTGTATGTTTCACTGTATACATAGTGGTGGGATATGCCATCCGTAATTGTTTTATGAAATAGGAAATGCTAATTTTCCATCATTTGTTAGTGCATTTATCTACACCGCTATGCCAGCCTTAATACACACAATTCAGTATATTGTTATAGATACATGTAAACTGTGGCCTTTAACGTGTATCCTATTTCACATCCAAACATTTCATCACTGACCACAGCAGGCTTCAAATTCAGGTCAGATTACCCACTGATGGTGAAATATCCTACATCAACCAATTAAGTCAGCCTGGTGCAATAACCCAGCAGAAGAAAGAAAGATGTGGTATCATCCTTCAGATTAGTCTGTGTGAGCGACAATGATAACAGTTTACTGAGGGCGAAACAAAGCCATGACAGCATGTTTAAAGGGTCTTCTTTTGGTAGAATTTAACTAGATAAAGTAACTTTGATCATGATGTGGAAATATGATAACTTGAGTTTTTTTTGTACCTCTTGAATATTGACTAGGCCTATATATCACACTTGGATATAATTTAAACAAAAAATTACATGTGTAAACAAAATATGTCTAAATTTTTCTTGTCATTTCAAATCTTGATCCATTTTGATTCCTTGATTAGGGATACAGAATCACTGCCACGGAGTGTGTTGGTGTGTCACAGCAATGCAATTCCGATTCACACAACGAAGCTGAGGTGGTTTAACGTTTATCAATGAAGAAAATCACCGATCAACCGCCATAGAATATAATGTGAAACAAGAAAACCGGAATAGTACATTCATCAGATTGCCGATACCCAAAATGTGTTGTCTCATATATCTAGATAACAACGTGATGTAGAGACGCTATTTATTCGTCTTTGTACCGGTTATGCTCAGGAGAATGACATAGAATCATTATTATCTTGTGCAGAGAAGGTGTTGGTCTTGAGTTGAACTACCGTAAACTACATAAATGCAACCTTTCTACTATAGTACTATATATAAAAATATGTTGTATTGTTGGGAAAATAATGTGATTCAAAACGTTGTTTTGATCCTGGACAAGGGCACTGAAAACCATTAAAGAGATGTAAATGTATTTTCACACGTAAAGCTTGAAATCTACTGAACCTTTATTATTCAATCTGTTTCCTTTAGTTAAAATGAAGGCGCATTAGAAGACTGTTACCAACAAGTTCTGAGCTGACCTACTTTTGATGAAAATTCCTGGTGATTTTTGATGAAAATCACTGGCGATTCTGACTTGGGCGGTGCCCATCTTAATATAGGCAGGATTTCAACTGGGGGTGGGGATTTCCAAGAGTTGAGTTCGCGTTCGAGTCCTAATGCCTACTCTACTTCGTAGGTCCTGTGACGTTAGTCACACTGCTCATGTTAAATATATATCAAAAAGAAATATCTTTATTTTTATCTTAATTTGACATGAAAAAAGATGTCGAAATGTCGCGTGCCGAAATGTTATACCCTTCACAACGTGCCGAAATGTCGCTTACCGAAATGTCGCATGCCTATATGTCGCGTGCCGAAATGTCCCGACACCATTCCACATACCCGTTTAAAAAAGATTTCATAAGAGCGATAATTAACTCCAGAAAATGAAATTGTATGCACGAGGGGTGTTTATGGGGACTCATTTGAGTCTTCTGCTGTGGTATGTTACAAGGCTCAGGTGTCTAGAATAGTGATGCTACGGTATTTTTCTAAGAAAATACAGCGAGACCATCTCTCATTGTAGGGAAATTTGCTAGATCATCCATGCCCCAGTTACCAAAATATTGGAGGGCCATAATAAATTCATCGCCCTACTCTCCAACCAGTGTTTTAGCCCAAACGAAATCATTGGCACCGGCATACATTCTTACCCGTTGTCTCAAAAGCAGTGTTTTAGTTCAAATGAAACATTGCTAGTTTTGGACAATGAGAATAGAACATAAATTTCTTGCCCTGATTCTCGCAGTCTTTTATTCCAAAGAGAAAAAAAAGCAACAAAACAATGGTCCTGGTCGACAATGACAATCGACAATAAATTTCTTGCCTCTACTCTCGCAGTGTTTGAGTCCGAAGGAAAACATTGGTCCTGGTTGACAATGACGGTCGACAAATACATTTCTCGCCCCTACTCTCGCAGTGTTTGAGTCCAAAGGAAAAACATTGGTCCAGGTCGACAATGGCGGTCGACAATAATTGTCTTGCCCTCACTGTCGCAGTGTTTTAGTTTGAAAGAAAACATTTGTCCTGGTCGACAATGACGGTCGACAATAAATTTCCCGCCGCTACTCCTGCAGTGTTTGAGCCCGAAAAAAAACATTTCTCTTGGCCGACAATAAATTTCTTTCCCACACTCTCGCAGGTTTTGATTCTCATCCCTACTCACGCAATATTTTAGTTCGAAGGAAAAAATTGTCCCTGGTCGATAATGACGGCCGACAATAAATTTCCCATCCGTACTCGCGCAGTGTTTGAGTCCGAAAGAAACTTTGGTCCTGATCGATAATGACGGTCAACAATAAATTTCCTGCCACTACTCTCGCAGTGTTTGAGTCCGAACAAAAATCTTGGTTGTGTTCGACAATGACGGTTAACAATAATTATTATATCACTGTGTATTCGTTTATTGTAATTGGTTGAGACACCATCACGTGATATTCCGCAATTCTCGATGTCTTATGAAAAAACAGCTCGTCAATGTGATGTTGCACGATCTCGCGCCGATATCACACGATCCGGCGCTGACGTCACACGGCAGAGGCAATGTCACACGCTCTCGCGCAGTTATCGCCCGTGAACAGACTCTTTCGTAGCCTTGTCGTCTGTTGTGCTGTCATTCCGCTGTAATCATTATGGCGTGTAAAGAAAGAAAGCGTTTTACGTTACGTTTTCGCTGCCCTGGTTTTTCTCTTTATACACTGTACGTCTATTGGTATTGTTTATGGCTTTTTTCGGTATAATAAAACATATATTGCATGCTGTGAGGTGTGATATCACGATTCGTCAGCTCGAGAAGGTGATGTTCCGCACTCGTTGAACATCACCTTCTCGAGTCGACAAATCGTGATATCACACCTCACAGCATGCAATATCTGTATAGTATCCCACCATTACTCCCGCATTGTGTGAATCAGAAGGAAAACACTGGTCCTGATTCCCGGTCTACAATGATGGTCGACAAAAAATGTCCCGTACTTACTCTCGTAGTTTTTGAGTCCGAAATAAAACAATGGTCCGGCTCGACACTGATGGCGAATAATAAATTTATTGTCCCTACTCTCGCAATATTTTAGCTCGAAGAAAAACAATGGTCCTGGTCGATAATGACGGCCGACAATAAATTTCCCACCCCTACTCTCGCAGTGTTTGAGTCCGAAGAAAAACTTTAGTCCTGATTGACAATGACGGTCGACAACAAAATTCTTGCCTCTATGTCTGTAATATTAATCTTTCCGGGTGTCGCATTTTAGGGAAATTTGCTAGACCCTCCATGCCTCAGTTACCAAAATATTGGAGGGCCGCGATGTTTTAGTCGGAAGGAAACCTTGGTCCAGTGGTCGACAATGATGGTCGACAATACATTTTCCGACTCTACTTCCACAGTGTTTCAGTCCGATGCGACAATAAATGCATTGCTCTCTCGTGCAGTGTTTTAGTCCGAAAAAAGACCATTGGTCCTGGTCGACAATATATTACTTGTCCCTAGTCCCGAAGTGTTCAGTCCGAAGGAAATCATTAGTCTTCATCTACAATTATGGTCAATGACGGAATTTCTCGCCCCGCCTAGTACTCTCGCAGTGTTTCAGTCCAGAGGGATACATTGGTTCTGGTCGACAATAAAGGTCATGGTACGATAAGGCGGGGTTTTGGCCTATACGTGGTACGGTTGAAATCGCAAAAAATAAATTGCCATAAACATAATTGTGTTTTAATGTAACGGCAAGAGAAAATATATGTACACAATATGTGAAAGCTCTAGCTCCATTGCGTTATAATTATAGTTAGGACATGGAATCGAAATCCGCAGCATGTGCTATATCGTGAAAAAAAGCGTCTAAATCGAGTCATCCAAACATTGATTTGGACACGAAGGACCCCGTGGACCAAACGCCATTTAATCTGCCGGAAAATGTTTTTTGGTCCAAGGGGAACCGCGGACCCACTCGAAGAGTGGGATGAGTACATCACATTGTATATTTTTATATAGAAATACCAAATATATTGAAATAAATCCTGACCCACTTGTGGGCATTCGAGGATAACGTAAAATCGTGGTCAATGTAAATAAAATCCCAGTGGCCTGTTCCTTAACATCTAATTATAAATTCAATGATGGGAGTTTTTACTCAAACTGATAAGTACATTCATTGCCTACAGGGCAAGCCAGTGTGCTGAGGACCCATACTGGAGACAAGGACTTGCTGACAGTATTGCTAACTGATCTGCCAACAACCGACGATAAATCACCGTTATGATTGTGATGCTGTTTGATACACAAAATGTCGCTATATAGCTGAAATATTGCTGAATGCGACGTTAAACCCTAATTCTCTCTCTCCTTGATACACAAAATAAATTATATGTCATCACGGAGTTTGTCGAATGGCCGTTCAAACGAGACCACGTGGTCCGTCTAATATATCTTAGTGGTTTAAATTTAGCGAAAACGAGTACTGCAGAGTCGAACCGGGCTCGCTGTCGAGTGACGTCATAATTCAACATGGCGGCAGTCCCTGCCTGTCCCAATATCTCGCCAGACTAAAGTAAAAACTGCCAATAGTCACATGACTCTGATGCGCATTTCTGCATTACTAAGACTTTTCAAAGAGCTTACTGGTTTAAAACTATAACACAGAATATACAGACGAAAAAATTTGTCATCTTAATTCGTTATCATTATTATCCAAGAGAACAGTCATGATACTCGGCTCATTCACATCTTCTCATTGATCTCCGGTGGCAGTAATGTCAAGTTAGCAGTATTGGCGGTCTATGAATCTCAAGCATGACATAACTTATCTGTCAACAACCGACGTTTCTGGCTTTTAGTGAGTTTCACATCTTTTAGCTCATTTTGAATTTTTTAGGACTCTTGTGTAATATCTTTATGTTTTGTGCAATTTGTGGAATATATGTCCGCGTTATGCGGATTGTATGTGTTCACGAACGTCATGCTTTTGACCGGTTTGGGGGCTCATGAAAATGTAATGCCATGTGACTTGGCTTATTCAGGCATGTCTTGATTATCTCTTTCGGAACTTTCCCTCCAGAGTAAATCTTTTTCAAGTTCACTAAGCCTCTTTTCCCTCAATTTCGATTCAAAATGCTGCCAATCCGACGGACAGGGATATATGGAATATGGCTCTTAGTATGTCTTGCATGATTGCTTTTGAAATGAAGATTTTGTCTAGTATCTGTGGGTTTATGACACAAATCGGTGAATAGTTTGTTTCGTTTTTTCAGTTAGCAAGCCGAGAAAGGATAAACCATTGCTGCTGCTTTCCGTGGTAAAACTTGATATTCCAGTGCAGCGTTTGCAAAATATTGTAGGCAGTTTATACACCACTCCTGACATAAGAGGAAGCAATCGTCCAAAATTAGTTTCCATACGTTTCTGAAAGCTGTACTCTCTTGAGGATCATATTTGTTACCCACGGCATCAAATTTCTTTTCAGTGCTGCACCAAGAATTTACAAAAAATACATGTTATTAAAATGGAACTTGTTGTTATTAATTGATGGCTGTCTAGTAAAATCTTCATTCCAAAACTGGGGATGTTTATCGACGCATTATTCGATAGCTTGTAGCCCTAATGCTTGCGGTATGTTGGCATAAAGTGACGTGGCGTCGAAACTGACAAGTATAGCATGTTTGGTGTACGGTTTCAAGAGGATGTCAGACAGTCAGTGTGTAAGGCATGCCAGACGGGCAACAACAGGCCTGAATTTGAGATCTTTCGGCCGCAAAACGGTGATATATTCAGATTTTTTTTGTTTGGGAGTGCAGAGAGAACAAACAAAGAAATACATAGACCCGCACTTCCTATTCACTCACGCAGAACTTGTATGGATGCATATCGATGATTTGCTCGCATTTAAGGCAATTTATTCGGCACTGAGTTTGCTTCCATGTGTAGTGAGGTATATGACTTCGGTCTGAGCAAGCAGTCTTATAAATTGTTTTGCTAGAATATTGCACAACTATCAAAACGGTAGATGTATATGAAGTGTGTTATGCAACCGTATACATAATCAATCGTGTGAACTCAAAATTTCTAATACAAAAACAGCTGAAGAATTCTACCTCGCAAATCGTGCAGTTTTCTCAACATTATTGAAAACTGTTGGGCAATTCTGCCCTCCTGTGGCGGCTATCGGACTGTTAGCTAAAAAAATCTCTCCGACAATGTCGAACTTAACGGACCGGTGGCCGAACACCATAACTTATATTATTATACCTCATGTAAATTCATAAAGTTTTCATTGGTTGACAGCCTGTCACGTGTCATTCTACAAATCGTGATGTTCAGTGATGATGCAGTCATATCTTGCCTTCCCGTTGAATAAATGTCATGTACCACGGCAGAGCGTTGTACATCACAAATTATTATACCTCATGTAAATTCGTAATGTTTTCATTGGTTGACAGCCCAACATACTCCTCGAAACGAAGATTAATGTGTATGTATCGGCCTGATGTGTATACGTCGGCCCGTTGGTGATAGAAATTGGTGAATGTGATTTGATAATTGAATGCAATAAATTTGACATCTTTTGAAAAGGTACGTAAGATCACCGAGAACGATACTCTTCCAAATTATGCGATTGAGTCGACAAACAAGCCGAGGTCGAACAGTTGATCTTGACACGGCGTTTTGAAATCAACACCGGTCCGCGCAGTGTTGAACACGATATGCCTATTTCACAGTACCATCGTCATTCACATGATTATAAAGTCCCATTTTATTCAGATATGACATTCGGTATAATAAAACAACTATTGCATGTTATAGAGTGGAACATCACGATTTGTCAGCTCTCGACAAGTGATGTACAACTCGCGCTGCGCGCTCGTTGTACATCACTTGTCTCGAGCTGACAAATCGTGATGTCCCACTCTATAACATGCAATAATTGTATATTATTCCACGGCGACATCTGCCGGACCAAGGGTTGCCTCCCATAGTGCGCGCGCCAACATACTCCCCCGAAACGAAGATTTCGACCTGACGTGTATACGTCGGCTCGTTGGTGATAGAAATTAGTGAATGTGATTTGGTAATTGACTGAAATAAATTTGGTGTCTTTTGAAAAGGTATGTAAGATCACCGCGAACGTTACTCATCCAAATTATGCGATTGAGTCGACAAACAAACCGAGAATCGAACAGTCGATCTTGACACGGCGTTTTGAAATCAACAACGGTCGCGCAGTGTTGAACACGATATGCTTATTTCACCGTACCATCCTCATTCACATGATTATAAAGTCCCCATTTTATTCAAATAGGACATTCGGTATAATAAACAACTATTGCATGTTATAGAGTGGGACATCACGATTTGTCAGCTCTCGACAAGTGATGTACAACTCGCGCTGCGCGCTCGTTGTACATCACTTGTCTCGAGCTGACAAATCGTGATGGGGAATTTCAAGCATTGGAATGGAACAACTTTGAAATTGGTCTAAAATGACAAATTAACCCTATTTTTGGCATTGTTGGAGTGAAAATAGGCTGGGGGGCATAATGCCCCTCAATGGCATGGAGGGTTTATATGAAAATATCATTTCTCGTGTTTATGTTTAGAGACGTGATCTCAAGGAAATCGGCTCTGATAGCAATATTACGAAATAGGCCCATATATATGTGAAATAAATCGATTAAAGAGGAATTATATGATACAGAATATTTTGCAAATTCGCTTGCAAGTAGCAATTTCTAAAAACATTCCAAATTTTCAGAATGACATTATACCATGTCGGAATGAAACTAAACACGATAAAATACAGAAAATATTGCTATTTCCTCGAATTGACAGTAGGTGATTTGTCGAAGTAATATTTGGAAAATAAAAAAAGTGTATCAACTGTTTTACCCATGAATAACGTTGACACATCACTCGCTTGAGGGTCTGCTACGATGAACTACCGGAGACTGTTAAAAATATAGTCAACTACACGTGACCAAGCAATTGTCATGAATTAACAAAACATTACCCGGATGGTGGAAAAACGATGCCGGCGTACTGACTAGAAGTCATATAACCTCAGATAAATAAACTGATTGCAATTTTCATATTTTTTTTTATAAAAATCAAAAGTGATTCCTTTGATGATCTGTATTCCAAACACGCTTTTATTGTAGCAGTTCATGTGGACATCTTGAATGACATCTAGCATCGGCTTGAGCGGTATTTGAGATACAAATATTTCACAGCGATTATGTAATAGCCCTATCAAGTCATGTGTTAGAAAATGATGAAATATATGGCCGCCAGATAGAAAAAAAAACGGCTCAGACGAGGGAGTATTTCTAATATTCGTATTCAGAACAAATATCTGTAGCCGGCCAGACGCTTCATTATCCATTATGAAGCGGTTCATTGAAGAAGTAAGACGGAGCATTTGGCAATAGCGATTTTTTTTTGGTGAAACGAGCCTCTTCATATTACAGTAGTTCATAGAATTCGCGACTATTCATTTATGAAGACGTTTACTTACGATCTTTGATACTTTTATCGTCATCAATGAAGCAGTTCGACATTTTCTATCTGTTTTTCACATTGAGACGAAAAACGCACACGTTGTTATACTGGTGTTTGATCCGTACAGATTCGTGCGCGGAAATTTCGAATAGGTCGAATGTCGCATCTATTGCACCCATTCAGCTCATTCAATTGCGACTATTATGCACCTATTTGCTAAACAGACTGCTTTATGGGGCACTTTTCTTGACGACGAACACTTTCTCTTTCAATCTATTAGCAAACTAACGATAAAACATCTCTAGAGATTCCATTTAGCGGAAAGGACAGAGGGACATAGAAGGCTTTCTGAAAAAACGAATAACTTCAAACAACAGATACGAAAGTATATTGTATTTCGGCGTGTAGCCCTTCCAATTAAATAGTTCCACAGAACAATTTCATGCTGTGATGACATTTTCTGATAGCAAATATCTAAGCATGACAGTGTATTCTTGCAGCAGTTAACCTCTCTTTGCAAGTCATGTGACACAACAACAGCAACAAGGTCAAGGTCATTGAGCTCGACTCTGTTGGACAGGTTTTCAATTTTGTACACAGGGTTCATGCGTCGAAGCCAGAAAAACTCCAACTGAGCATGAAGGAAGATGAACCGCCATTCTTTTGAACCATGCCAAGTTGTTCGACAACGTGTGGCGTATATTCTAACAAATTCAAGTAGGGTAGCTCTTTGTAGTTGACACTAAATCTTATAATGTATCATCTTTATTCGCGAGTAAAATAGCCGTTACATTGTTTTATTTTTAAAATTTTACTTTGAGTAATGCTCTTCATTTATTGCTCAATTTTTCTTTCGAGTCAAGGATATCATGGATATAGTTTTGTATTTTATGGTGTTTACTATTCTTCTGACACGAAATTATCTAATAAATTGGCGCATTTTTCGAAGGCCCTGAGCCTTAAATACCCAAACGGTTTGCCATACCGGCAGTAAAATGTAGCGTCAAATATCGGATAGTCAGAATACTGATCAGCGATACGGATTTGATATTTTTGGAACTTCATGATGTCTTGTCGGCATCACTGAAAACTGTTGACCGCTTCTCTTTTGCAGGAAACTAGCCTATGTTTATGTATACTATGATTGTCTTTTTGAATTTGATGCTAATGTTGTTATATGGAATAGGTCTTTGGATTATGGACGCGGATATTCTTTAATCGACGATGGCTGAATTATGAATGACGGACCAGACACTTGTAATAACTACCTTTAGCAGCTGGTAGATCAATGCCACAGTGTGGTGCATATGATTATGGGCAATTTGCCAACTCAAAACTGCACAGCCAGTTCTCGTCCCAATAACCAGTTCACGCGCTTTCTAGGTCACGTCGGAGAAATAACTAGTCGATGTTTTCCAGTCATGCCAGCTGGTCCATACTGATATGTGTCCGTCCATGCATTTATTCCATTATCCCATTCGGACAATAGGCATGAAACATGCCTTACAATATGTATACATGTCAGGCGTAGGCTAAGCTGGGCACAAATTCTAGTTTCGTACAGAAACTCTGTGTTTTTTTTATTTGCGTACTGTAGATCGAAAACAGATGACCGGAGCTCAGGCTGTGAAGGAGAAGCCCAAGTCAGCTGTTCGTGCATGTCTGGCACGATGCGGGGAGGAAATAAGCGGAAATGGTTGGTTCTTATCGGGGCTTTTTTCTGCCAGCTATTCAGTGCGGGCTTTGGGAACTCTCTTGGAATATTTTTCGTGGAGTTTCTGGAGACATTTCAGAAGGGCCGTGGAGTCGTTGGATGGGCAACTTCTATATGCAGCGGCCTAGTTTTCGGTGCAGGTAAGTTTCCATACGATGCAGAACATTTACTTCCCCAACCCATCTCCGATGTGCTGCCATGACTGTCACGAAATTTACACTAAACATACATAATGCTACATATGCATGGCGTTTCCGTACATTCCAGAAACCCTTTCATCTGCTACATCGTTAGGTAAGATATGGACGAACCCTTTTCGCCAACTGTATCCGTCTGGTTGAACTAAGACGTAACCCTTACCTGCAAATATGTCTTGGCGAGACATATGTACCATTTATGGCAGTCTGAAGGGGTATTTTGAAAATTCCAGTATATGTATGGTGACTGTTCATGATTAAAGAACTTCTTTAATGACAGTCCAGCTTGAGTGGATTAGGCTACGTTCTGGACTCGCGAAACTCGAGTCCACTGCAAGTTTCTGGAGAAGCGATTTTTTTTGTCAGATGCTGCAGGCCTTTCTACTTTTCAAAAGAAATATACGTTGTTTCAAATTTGTTCATAAATTTGTATTTTATTAAGAATGCATGTGTATTTCAGTTTGATTTGACTTTAGTAAGTATCTTTATATTCTGCTCACTAATTTATGCCATATTGTACTTTTCATTCCCTTCATAATTCCATGGTCATTGGCACCGAACTTCAGCATGGAACGACCAAAAATAATAATAATTAAAAAAATAAAAATAAAAGAATAAAATAAAATTGAAAGAAGAAAAAGAAACTAGCCGCTTGCGACAGAAATTCCGTTGAAGAAGTGCACAATTAAGTTGAATTCCGCAACTTTCGCAAATATATCTCTGCATTCATTTTAAATTCAGGAAGTTCATCCGAAATTTATCCAAATAAAATTATTCTATATAAATTCTACTTCACACCATGGACATTATGCAACAAAATCTTCAGATTATTGCAGGGAACTGATTGTGACCTAGCTAAACAAAAATATAAAGAAAAATCACAAATAGAAACTGTCAACAGATCCATGATTGTTCACCCTCAACCATGACTACAATGATATAAATAGGGTTTGTGGACAAAACAGCACAACGGCTTGTTCAACAGTGGGTGTCAATTTGTTGGTAGTGGCTGTAACATTTTTTTAAAGAATATAATCTACATACCCTTTTGTTTATCTAGAGATACAGTAGAGGAGGGGTTCGGTGTGTGTCGCTATTTTATATATAGAACGCATTTATATGATATCCACTGTCATCTTGGTGTTTGAAAAGGTGAGAAATAATTTTACTCTAAGAAAAGAAGGAGGTAGCCAGGATTTAACCCTACCATGCCTCGGGCACCTATACGGCCCCTCCCCACCAAACTTTCTCGCCTATCTGTGGAAAGACAAAAAAAAATTGATAGCTGACCCTCTTCAACTTTTTAGTTTATCATATTGGGGTCATTTGAGCTTATTTGCATAACCCCCGAGTGGAAGATCATCGGTAAATTCAAGATAGCGACCATGCCGTGTACCAAAAAAGTGATATTTTCGTCATTTTTCTTCAAAATTCCTGATTTTCTTCGAGGAAAATTTGATAACATATATTTTATTCCACATAAGACTATTACTTACTAATTTATCATGCAGTTTTTGCAAAGAAAACACATAACTAAAACATTCGAAAAAAACTGACCGAAAAATTGACCAAACATGCCTGTTCCGAAGATGACGTCATCAAAAGCGGCCATCTTGGTTTTTTTTACATGTTCTGGTAGAGCTTGACCCAAGGGTATAGTGTGGTAAGTGTCAGTCCCCTAGGGGCAAGAACAATACTTAGTGGGGCTATTTCGGCCTCGCAGGCCTGGACAGGTCCCAAAACTCCCAGGCCATGGGTTAATATACGGCCATATATACGAATACGCCCGAAAAAACTGCTCTCACTGGCGGTCATCATTCTTTAGATGACGACTTTACAACGAATATTATGGATTAAGAATACTGATCAGCGATACGGATTTGATATTTTTGGAACATCATGATGTCTTGCCGGCATCATTGAAAACTGTTGACCGCTTCTCTCTTGCAGGAAACAAGCCTATGTTTATGTATACTATGATTGTCTTTTGAATTTGGTGCTAATACTGTTATATGGAATAGGTCTTTGGATTATGGACGCGGATATTCTCTAATGGACGACGGCTGGATTATGAATGACGGACTAGACGCTTGTAACTGCAACGCTCTTGTCTACTTGACTGAAATAAACATCATCCTTATTCGCTGGTGTACAGTCCAGAACAATTTATAAAGCTCCGTCAAAATTCCAAACGAATCCAATAAAACTGAATTTCAAATTTGAATAACTTGGAACAGGTTTTTGCCCCGTCTCAAATGGTCAATTCAGCCAATATTTTTACCTATAATGAATTGAAAAATTCTGCTTTCGGTTGGTTTAATGACGGCACTCATACACTTACATGGCGTCGTGACATGATCATTTTACAGATGTGATTTACGAGAAGAGTGCAGGTGGTCATACTATGGCTTCAACTTTTAAGTAATATCAATACAGGTATGCAAAGGGCATGGGAGGTGTATGATGTTCCTGAACGGAGATCAAAAGGAGAATTTAATAGTGCGCTCGACAGCGGGCCTTCAATTGCTTGTACCCGGGAGACGTGTGCAGCCTACATCAACTATTTGTTTTACAAAAACATCCACTGAAAGGTGGATACATTCTCTGTCCTCATACATCTAATGTCATGTGTCATTTCAATTTTGCTATTGATAACCTCGCAAACCGAGCAAAAAGGGCAATTTTCTCCTTTAAAAATGCAATAGGCCTGAAGGAGTTAGATATCTCATTAGCTGGCAAACTATTTGATAGTCTAATTAAGCCTGGGACTATTGAGTCTATTCTTAGTAAAAACAATGCATCAGAAATTGTACACAACAAATTCTGTAAACAGCTGCTTGGGGTTCATTCTAAAGCAGTCAATTTTGCTGCATTAGGTGAGCTTGGTAGAACACCAGTTAAACTTTATGCAATTCTAAATAGTATCAATTTACTTTTACATATTATGTCTGCTGAGCGAACTTCGCTTTTATATAAAGCTTATCTAGAACAAATAGAAGAATGCAGAAATGGAATTAAAAAAAATTGGATTTATTTTGTGAAAGGCATCCTTTCTGAAGTAGGATGTTCTCATCTCTGGGAAAACCAGGGTGTAGAGCCCACAAGGCTACTCTAAGATTTGTTAAGCAGAAGTTATTTGAAAAGGCTAATACTGTATGGAGGAACACTTTGTTGAAGTTCAGTAAAACAAAAACATATTGTTCTGTTAAGACAATGCTGGAACCTGAAGGGGCCATTATGTCTATACGTAACAAAGCGCATCGAGACTCTTTTTCAATTCAGAATTGGTGCCCATAAACTGCAAATAGAAAGGGGAAGGTACCATAACGTTCCAGAATGTGATAGAGTGTGTACCTCTTGTAATGTTGTGGAGGACGAATGTCACTTTTTACTTGATTGTTCAAGATTCTGTGAGCAAAGGAAAATATTATTTAGTGCGATTGAGCCTTTCGTATCGTTGTATACAACCACCCCTTCTGCTCAAAAGATGAACAATATTTTGGTATCTACCTTTAAGCCAGTTGTGGAAGCTACAGCAAAATATGTACACGATTGTTTTTTGTTGCTGGGAGATAATGGGACAATGAGATAGTGGGGTCATATATATATGTGTTACATTATGCAGTAAGTTACCCCTGCTGCCAATTAATGGTTCAGAATAATGGTTCTAATTTATATAGGCGAAAACATTGAATCAACAGTGCTTTGTTGCCATATGGATGCCAATGTGCTGGCCAATGTCATTTAGTGCTTTCCGTTTACCGTACCATAGTTTGTTTTAAAAATGTAATATATGTTTTTTTATGTATATGTTTTATGTATATGTGTGTCTTTAGCCTTCGGGCATAATTGAACAATAAACGATCTCTGTGTGGTGGAGTCCGTAGCTTTAGCTGTAGAACGCTCAATATAGGAATCCAAATGATGTCTGTGTGTGTCCGTGACCCTGTCATTGTCCTCGTCCCCGTCCAGCAAATTTAAAGCAAACAAGTTTCGGACTTGGAATATTCACCCTTTATCTCCTAAAGTAACCCGTCCGACCCCACGAAACCGCATATATTCTTGGAGCTTATATCCAGCTACACTTACAAAAATGTATCCATCACGCTGGGGAGCATTTCCCCACACCCGGACATCAAGCCCCACCATATATCTCCTAAAGTAAGGCTCGCCCGACCCTAGTATATTCCGGAAGATTACACATACTCCACTTATTCAACCTATCATTTGTCCTCGTGAGCATATCCCTACCCCGGGCATCAAGTGCCACCCCGTATCTCCTAAACTAAACATCTTTCGAATCATACCCTCGTATATTCCGCGAGCTTACATCATCCTACACTCTGGAGCATGTCCCCACCCCCAGGGCACCAAGCC
>JAVTVY010048071.1:0-24592 GCA_036873755.1 Hanleya hanleyi
ATGTATTTACACTATCATTGGCAGATTACTAAGATGAAATCCTCAAAATTTGAACAAAAATTAATATTTCATCTCCTAAATAGCACAGGGACGTACTCTAATCATATGAGATATGTGTATCAAGTTTCATATTCATCCAATGAAACCTGACAAATTCAGACAACTTTTCAGCAATTTTTTGTCTGATAAACCAAAACTTCATAATTTGGACATAAGTTAATATTTCATCCCAAAAATAGAACAGCTGACAAATGCAGCAAACTTTCTATGTACATGTACACATGTAGAGGCCTACATGTACAATTCTGCTACACCAAAAAATCATTTGCCATCATTTGGACAAAACTTAATATTTCATCTCAAAAATAGCACAGGTACATCATCTAAACATAAGAAACGTGTACCAAGTTTCATAACCATCCATTGACAACTGACAACTGCAGCACTGCTTTCTATGTACTGATGTACATGTGCACTTCAGCTAAACGCAAAACTCTTATCATAGGGATTTTAACATTGGAGCACCTATGGAATCCTCAGGGGAAGTACCCCCAGGTGGAATACCAAGCCCCCCCATATTTTTTTTATTTTTAAATATTTTTCCTGATTTTCCTAGATTATTTTTTGGAATTTGCTAAATCAAAAACCTTAACATTTCCAGGCCCGTTTCCCAGGCCGGGGGGGGGGGACACCGACATCCCCTCCCCCCCACCTCACAATATCTCCCCTTTACTTCGTAAGGTGAGATAAAAACAAGAACTGAAAATAAACTGAGTAGAACAATTTATTAATAAATATTCAATCAATCTAATTTAACCCTAGTCCCCAGGAATAAGTTTCACTTGGAGCAAGTGTTCACTTCCATTCACCAGGCCGCTCAGCAGATCAACACAATAAAGGTCAGAAACGGAATTAGGCGTCCACCATGATATGATCTTTGTTAGTTCAACTGTTACCTGGATATCCATTTGATTAAAAACGGGATGCTTCACAACTAGGACTTTAATCCAAAATGGCCACCATACGGCCATATTGAACTTTCCCATCTGACCAAAAAAAGCATAGTGCACATCTGGGACCCCAGAAGAACATGTGTAAAGATCCATGCAGTGGATCCTGAGGAAATAGCAGTAACCATACAATTCAAGATTGCTGCCAGACCAATAAAAAAAAAAAATTATGATACACAACTAGGATCCAAGGGGAACTGTTGTACAAAATTTGAAAAGGATCTCTGCGATAGAAGAAGTTAGGAAGTTAAAAGTATAATCCGAGCAGGTAGAGACGAAATAAAAGACTAAGGTATGCTTGGCCAAAAATTTCTTCAAATTGATGATCACGACGGAGATAATTTTTGAAAAACACGATAACTTTGTACATGAGTGAAGCCAAAGTCCTGTGGTTCAGAAAAAATTGCTGTCTTTGGATCCAACATATTTTTTATAGGAATTTTCTCAATTAATACTATTTCATAGGAGCTAAAATACATATAGGAAACATGCGTATGTCCACTGGGCGGCCTGCATTCACACTCTGGTCTGAGAAGATTGAAAACATCATTCAATACAAGCAAATGTTGAACCAAATCTTGTACAAAATTTTAGAAAAGAAAGATCTGCGTAAAATAGTGATAACAAAAATTAAAGATTGCAGCCAGTCGGCCATATTGATCACGATAAGCTAAAACCGATGCATGATGCACTTCAAAAACACAAAGAGAATCATGTGTACATAATTTCAATTGATTCTGAGACATAGCGGTAACAAATTTGTTCATGGCCGAATTTTTTTTTACAATTGTGTGCCATTGACGACAATGGAGCACGCCTCCATTTTTTCTGCTCTTCTCTTTTGCTTTCATTGTTGGAATTTTTCCGGGTGTTACTTTTTTCTTGAGGAAGTCTCCTAGATATTGTTTTAACTCATTCTCTTCATCTTCGGTCCATTTGACTCTGGTTCTTGTAGCAGTGGTGTTGGCAGTGGTGGAATGTGTTTCCGTAGAAAATGTAGATGGTGTTTTAATCACTCTCTCATCTTCTTCCTGTGTCTCTCTTGAAGTAGTTGGGGCCTCAACCTTCTCTGGAAACACCACATCTGTGAAGAGAGAATTGAAACATGAACTTACAAGTACATTGGAATTGAGAAGTTAACAATGTAAGACAAAAAAAAAATGAAAACAATATTACAGAATACATGTAAATGCAGTCCAGAATTACTATGCGGCCAGAGGTCACCCGGAGGTCAAACACATTTTGAGAACTGCACAGCAGAGTCGTACTAATATTGCGTTAACACAAGTGTCAAAAAAGTGATAGAGAGAGAAAAACACATGAAAGGGACTAGACATATCAGAAAGGGGTTTACCTACAGATCATACCAAACATGTGTGCCAAGTTTCCTGTGTAGGTGTACATGTAAATCTTTTCGCTTGAAGCACTGTAACACCCCCCCCCCCCCTCGAATCTCCTAGGATGGTATAGGACAACCCATACCTGGTTAAATGCCCACCTACCAGCAGTGTAAACACTTTATTGAACCCTTCTTTACAAATTTGAATAACCTAAACATAAAACTTTATCATTATTACAGGTATACAGTGGCTCTCCCTGGATTAGCATTCAGTTCTTACTTCTCAATTACATAGATTGCACTTACCAGTTATATCTATGTCTTCCAGCTTTTGCCCAGCAAACCTGCCCATCAGGTTGTTGTCTTGAATAAGAATTTTTTTTGCGATTTGCACTCGTTCCAAAAAGCCAGACATCTGGCGGTAATGTCCCAGATGGACCTTTTTGGTGTGACCCAAATAGTCGCAGAGCCATTGTAGTTGGTGGCCTTGAAGATTCATCACCTAAAAGCAGAGGAAAAATCATGTTGCTGCCCATCAAGATGTTCTGAGCTGGTTGCTGATGTAAGCTGTGCTTTGCACCATAAGTTGACGATTGATTACATATGTGCTTACACGTTTTTAAATTTAAATAAAAGATCCGACATGGATCTACGTGCCCATCATGATATGATCTTTGTAAGTTCAAATGTTACCTGGATACCCATTTCATAAAAAAGATACTTCACAACTGGGACCTAAGGGCAACCTGTGCACAAACTTTGAAAATGATCCATACAATACACAGAAATGCAAGATGGTCACCAGATGGCCATACTGGATTTACCAATCTGAGCGTGAAAGATATGTTGCACAACTAGGAACTAAGGGGAATTTGTACACAAAATTTGAGAACGATTCCTGCAATAGATCCTGAGAACTATAGCAGAAACAAACTTCAATGTTGAAATCCAAGATGGCTGCCATATGGCCATATTGAATTTTCCCATCTGACCAATAAAGGCATAGTGCACAACTACGACCCCAGAAGAACATGTGTAAAGATCCATGCAGTAGAGCCTGAGAAATAGCAGTAACAAGAAATTCAATATGGCAGCCAGGCGCCCAGACCACAAAAAAAAACATGGTACAGAATAGGATCCGAGTGGAATCTGTCTACAGAATTTGAGAAAGATCCATGTGGTAGTTCCTGGGAAATAGCAGTAACAAGAAATTCAAGATGGCCACCAGTCGGCTATATTGGATTTACCATTAGTCTAGAAATGGTATGTTACACAACTAGGACCCGAGTGGAACCTGTACAAAAAATTTGGGAAAGATCCTCCTAGTAGGTTCTGAAAAATAACGGTAACAAACTTAGATGTTGAAATATCAAAGATGGCTGCCAGGAGGCCATATTGGATTTACATAGCTGACCAAAATGGATGTCGCACAAATAGAACTCAAGGGGGGACGTGTGTACAAAATTTGAGAAAGATCTGTCCAGTAGATTGTGAGAAATAGTGGCATGAGTGGTAACAAGAATTTGTTACGGACGGATGGACGACGGACAAAAAGTGACTTGAATAGCCCATGATGGTGGGCTAAAAATCATAAAATATTTGTATTGATCAACACCTTATTTCTGTGTGTGAACTCAGATTTCAGTATAACTACTATAGGAGTCTGAGAACATAAGAGCCAGATCACAACTGTAAAGTTTTGGTTTTGTTGACATGTTGGCCCTGACAAATGGTCTGAAAAGTTAAAAGGTACTCACACTGAATTTGAGTTTTCCAGTCTCTAATATTAATGCGTTTCAGAAATAAACTTTCTCAAAACAAACCTGGCTGAGAGTGGCTGTGTATTTTCGTATTGCCACTGAGGTTATTGTAGCAGGAGACTTCAACTGGGCTTCGTGGGACAGCTTCTGTATGCTGTCGTATGCTCTTGTATAATACCGTCCTACATGTAGTAAAGAGAGAGGAGTTAGCATCCAAAAATGTTTTCACATTATCGTTTGCAATGAAAATTATGATTCATTCCTCTTTTTCAATGAACGTCATGTCATAACATAGCCTTTGCAGTTTTGAGAGGAGATTTTGGTCAGTTATATGCATTGCATGGCAGGACATTTCCCTCTTCTGACAGCGGCAGAGCTGCATAAAACCCCGTCCCCATCTCCCCAATGACCCACACTCAACAATTAATATCATCAAGTGACATTTGGAGATACTGATGATTATAATCAAAACTGGTTCAAGTGTTTTTGTTTACCTGTGTTAGGGAAAAGGTACTTGTTCCAGGCTTTTATTTTGCCAGCCTCTCTTTTCTCCTTTGTGGAGATATACTCTAACGTTGTTTTCAGGTCTGAAGGTATCAAGCATGGAACACCACGACCCCGCTGACAGGAAAGCAAGATAAAAGTTTCAATTAAGAGGTTGCAGAAATTGAATAGGCTGTACTAAGTACACACAGAATTCAACTGTGATATCAAGAAAAATTTAGTTCTCATTATAAACTAAATTAGTCTGCAATAAAGACTATCGAATTTCCGGAGGCCCTAGCCACCTGATCTTGTCATAGGAGGCGACTATTAAAGAATGGTCATCCTGATATACATGTAGCTGCTGAAAATGCATTAAGTCTTAATTCTCTCTCTCAGTATCTTCACTTTACATACCTTGCCCCTAACCACCATAAGGTCTTGACTTTCAAGCAGATACTTCTCAACACGAGTAAGATCCTGAAACATACCCTTGTCGACATCCGATATTTCTTTCCTTCTTGAAAGATAGTGTTTCAAACTAGAAACAATAAAAAATAGATAATTATTCAGAAACCCTATGCCATATAAAACTTTGATACAGAAAAATAGTGTCAACATCTACATTAATCTTCCACTTCAAAGCTGCAGACATGCTGGGGTACATGCGTGTCTGGAAATTGGTGAGAGGCTATAGCCAATTATCTGATTACTCAGAAATACAGTTACGACGTATGGTATTCTTTTAATTATAATTAATTATAGCTATTTCATCAAAATTTCTTTAAAGCTTGCAATTTTAATGGATACACACAATGATTCTCCAGCATATGAAAAAATCACCGTTTTATAAAACTTGATTTGGTGAACATTTGATGGGACAAGAATTCGCAATGATATTATAAGGTCCGAGCGATCCTGTCATGTCATAAATGCTTAAAAAGTTACTGTTTGCTTAATGACTTTTGGAGTTCACTGCTAAAATTCCCCAAAGTTATATGGCGCATATTTCAATGATTGATTGCAAAACACAGTACTGTTTTTTCAGAGTGTAATCACATGTGTAATTAGTTCTTTGAGCTTCTTTACACTGTTTGAAAATTATTATAATAGAAATTGTTGTTTTCATATCATCAAATGTCAGTTCACATGTGAACATGCACTTATATGTTTTTGAAACTTTATGATGAATCGGAAAGGAAATATTAAACAAAATTAGGCATTTATGACACCACAGCATCTCTCAGACCTGATCAGACCCCAAAAATGAACCTTTATGGACAATGTTAGTATTTATTTTCCAAATCAAACCTGCTATCAATGTGCCATATTCTCCTTATTAGGAGATCTCCTGCAAAGAAATTATCTCCCTTGACTGTCCGCCAGGTTGCGTGCACTCTGCGCAAGTTCGTCCTCTTTTTCCTAAAGCTGCTTGCAAGACCTGTTTGTCAAGACCGCAGATAGTAGAGGGGAGGAGGGTTGGGCAAGTCAAGATTGATGGCAGGTTTGATTTGGATAATAAATACTAACATTGTCCGCAAATAAAATATAAGCAAAAAAAAAAAGTCTTGCAAAATGAGTAGTGTGAATGTTACTTACCCAATAGCCTCAATTTCACCTGACCGACGTTTGTTGTACAGTAACAATCTACTCTCTGCCAGCAATACAGCCCGATGGTAGGTTGCTTCATCATCTTGGTTAAGATCCAATTTCTTGATTTCCGTGACCACGTGTGAGTTGAGTTTCTGAACATCCTCTGGGCTGGGTATATCCTGTTCAAGACCAAATTTCCTTTGCTCCAGCACTGTACGAGCAAGCTTTGTCACTTTTTCCGCCCATTCTATCTTCATTAGCCTGCCAAAAATGTCACTGTCTGTTGCTTCTTTTCGTGATGAAGGATCTTCCGTGGACTTCATTATGAATGCCCATTTAGCATCTACAAGTTTCATGATGTCATGCTTCAGTTTAATAGCATTAGAAGGAGACTTCAAATCTTCCACATCATCCATGTCAGGGAGGGCACACTGAAGAGCTGCCTCGACCACCTTGTCAAAGTATCTGGGTGTTAAGAAATGCCACAAGGATTTCTCACTATCTGTATTTTCGGATCTGCCCTCATTATTCTGGTTCAATCGTCTCAGTTGAAGCAACAGTTTGGCATTGGCTCTCATTCGCTGCGAGCAATAGTATTTCCGTTTCGCTTTATTGTCGATGTTTCTCCTGAGCCAAGATTCACCCAATGCTACTATGAGCTGGTCGTTTTGTGCTACATTTGCAACTTCATCTCTCATCATGATTGCGAATACTTCTTCTCGAAGAAGTTTAGATGGTCTTGACTGAATTCGTCCTGCCAAAATATCAGCTTGCAGGAGCAATTCTTTGTTTGTTTGGGTAGTGGTTTCACCTCGCTTTACTCTGCATTTCTTCTGATGCCGCTGAATTGTATCCATGAGCATCCAATCCAAACAATGTGGGCAGGGTCCATAATCTTCAGCACAGAAAGCTTTAGTTGGTCTTCTAGACAACAGAAGTTCTCCCTTCTTGTCACGTGTCACTCTTGAATTGTGAGCATGATTGCCCTTAACTCTCAGATTGGTAAAATCTGGATGGGTTTCCTCCATCTCTGCCTTTTCCAAAACTTTGTGCACCTCTAAATTTATTTTATGTGACCGGAGATGTTTTGGGATATGCTGCAACAACTTTGAACACACGAAGCAGGCATGATATGAATTGTACACTATCCATCCCTTTCCCAATCTTTTGTCTTCCCTTCTTCATCACTTTCCTTATGAATATACCTGGATGGTCACTAGCCCTAAGTATTGCTTGCTCATTGGTACAATCCTCACCATCAGCCAGTTTTCCAGAAAAATCGTTCTGCATTGGATGAGCTTTACTTTCCTTTGGAACAGAACAGTCATCCTCATCACTGGTCTCGCTCTCCTCATTGTCATCCTCCATGTCCTCTGAATCCTCAGATTCTTTTGGATCATACTCTGGATCGGACTGATCACCGAGCTCCTGTTTAACCATGTTAACAGTCGCTGTATCTGCTGATGCTTCAATTATATCTTTTTCTTCAGATTTTACTTTTATCTTCTTTGGAAGTGAACACTCATAGTCATCACTGGTCTCATTCTCTTCACCTCAGCCTGTTTTCCACAACAATTGTTCTGCATTGGATGAGCTTTACTTTCCCTTGGAACAGAACAGTCATCCTCATCACAGGTCTCGCTCTCCTCATTGACATCCTCCATGTCCTCTGAATCCTTTGGGTCATACTCTGGATCGGACTGATCACCGAGCTCCTGTTTAACAGTTTTTTTTCTTTTTTGTGCTCTTCTCTTCTTTGGAACTGAACACTCATAGTCATCACTGGTCTCATTCTCCTCACCCTCATACTTTTGGTCATACTCTGGATCAGATTGATCACTGGCCTCCTGTTCAACAATCATTGCATCTGATAATACTCCATTCGAATGTTTTTGTCCTGAAATGGCTTTGTTTTTCTGTAGAGCTGGAAAATCACAATCACTGGTCCCACTCTCCTTACTATCATACACAACATCATCTTTCTCATCAAAATTCTTTGCAAAAGGCTCATTTGAGTTCATTTTCCACTCATTTGAGAAGAACTCGTCAACTATCACCTTGCCTTCATTTGAAACAGAACCTTTACCAACAGGGATAAATGTCAATATGTGTGGCTCTGTTGTATTCATATCAGTACAAGTATCCCAATTCACAATATTGTTATTCTGGTCATGCAAAATACTGCCCAATTCATCAGATTTTTTCACAAAATCATCAACTGCTCCAGGTTCCAAAAGAATGTTGGCCATCTTAGGACGGGTGACATCATCAAGCCAAGTGACAGAAGAAGTTGGCAGCTGTACTTCATCCAGACAGGTGACAGATAATGTGGATGGTTGTGCATCAGGACAGCTGCCTGGTGAAGTCGAGCACTGCACATCATCTGGAGAGGTGACAGGTAATATGGATGGTTGTGGATCGGGACAGCTGCCTGGATCATCCAGTAAGAAGACAGGTAATGTGGATGGTTGTGGATCAGGACAGCTGCCTGGTGTAGTCAAGCACTGCACTTCATCTGGAGAGGTGACAGGTAATGCGGATGGTTGTGGATCGGGACAGCTGCCTGGTTCATCCAGTAAGATGACAGGTAATGTGGATGGTTGTGGATCAGGACAGCTGCCTGGTGTAGTCGAGCAATGCACTTCATTTGGAGAGGTGACAGGTAATGTGGATGGTTGTGGATCGGGACAGCTGCCTGGTTCATCCAGTAAGAAGACGGGTAATGTGGATGGTTGTGGATCAGGACAGCTGCCTGGTGTAGTCAAGCACTGCACTTCATCTGGAGAGGTGACAGGTAATGCGGATGGTTGTGGATCGGGACAGCTGCCTGGTTCATCCAGTAAGATGACAGGTAATGTGGATGGTTGTGGATCAGGACAGCTGCCTGGTGTAGTCGAGCACTGCACTTCATTTGGAGAGGTGACAGGTAATGTGGATGGTTGTGGATTGGGACAGCTGCCTGGTTCGTCTGGTAAGAAGACCGGTAATGTGGATGGTTGTGCATCGGGACAGCTGCCTTGTATTGTCGAGTGCTGTACTTCGTCCAGACAGGTGACAGGTAATGTGTATGATTGTGTATCGTCCGGTATGAAGACAGGTAATGTGGATGGTTGTGCATGATCATCAGGACAGCTGCCTGGTATAGTAATGTGTTGCACTTCATCCCGACAGGTTAATGGCAATGGTGCTGTGCCTGTGGACGATTTTGGATGATTTTTTAGCTCACAATTGATCCAATTAATATCATCAATAAAGCACTGTAAAGTGTTCCATCTCCTGTTCTTCTTCAATGTAGCTGAAACCAAAATAAAAGTGGATATATAATTCTCACCAAGCATCAAGGACTCCAGAGCAATTGCAACTCAGTGGTAAACTGGCTCTTCACTTTCAATGTCATTTTGATAATTTAAATGCAATCAGCAGATAATCTATAGTTTGATCTCCTGTTGATAAAATTGTCTGTGGTACATTGTGTAAATTGTCTATCATTTGTATAGTTGTGTCCATGATCATTATGCATGTTTAATGTCCATGGTTTATGCATTTCCCTTGTGTCCATGATTCAGGTATTTCTTAATGTCCATGGATTGTATGTTTCGTTGGTTGATCTGTAAAATTGTGTTTTATGTTCTCCCCGTCTATGATTTGTGTGTTTCTCTTGTGTCCATGGTTTTTGTGTTTCTCTTGTGT
Organism: Hanleya hanleyi; assembly: GCA_036873755.1. Taxonomy (NCBI): domain Eukaryota; kingdom Metazoa; phylum Mollusca; class Polyplacophora; order Lepidopleurida; family Hanleyidae; genus Hanleya; species Hanleya hanleyi. The sequence continues at coordinate 9,876 of JAVTVY010048071.1, forward strand.
CCATGGATTGTGTGTTTCCTTTATTGGTCTGTAAAATTGTTTGTATGTTCTCCCCGTCTATGATTAGTGTGTTTCTCTCCTGTCCATGGTTTATGTGTTTCTCTTGTGTCCATGGATTGTGTGTTTCTTAATGTCCATGGATTGTGTGTTTCCTTCATTGGTCTGTAAAATTGTTTTAGGCTATCCCTGTCTACGATATGTGTGTTTCTCTTGTGTCCATGATTTATACGTTTCTCTTGTGTCCATGGATTGTGTGTTTCTTAATGTCCATGGATTGTGTGTTTCCTTCATTGGTCTGTAAAATTGTGTTTTATGTTTTCCCTGTCTATGATTTGTGTGTTTCTCGTGTCCATGATTTATGTGTTTCTCTTGTGTCCATGATTTATGTGTTTCTCTTGTGTCCATGGATTGCGTGTTTCTTAATGTCCATGGATTGTGTTTCCTTCATTGGTCTGTAAAATTGTGTTTTATGTTCTCCCTGTCTATGATTTGTGTGTTTCTCTTGTGTCCATGATTTATGTGTTTCTCTTGTGTCCATGGATTGTGTGTTTCTTAATGTCCATGGATTATGTGTTTCCTTCATTGGTCTGTAAAATTGTGTTTTATGTTTTCCCTGTCTATGATTTGTGTGTTTCTCGTGTCCATGATTTATGTGTTTCTCTTGTGTCCATGATTTATGTGTTTCTCTTGTGTCCATGGATTGCGTGTTTCTTAATGTCCATGGATTGTGTGTTTCCTTCATTGGTCTGTAAAATTGTGTTTTATGTTCTCCGTCTATGATTTGTGTGTTTCTCTTGTGTCCATGATTTATGTGTTTCTCTTGTGTCCATGGATTGTGTGTTTCTTAATGTCCATGGATTATGTGTTTCCTTCATTGGTCTGTAAAATTGTGTTTTATGTTTTCCCTGTCTATGATTTGTGTGTTTCTTGTGTCCATGATTTATGTGTTTCTCTTGTGTCCATGATTTATGTGTTTCTCTTGTGTCCATGGATTGCGTGTTTCTTAACGTCCATGGTTTATGTGTTTCTTTCAATGGTCTGTAAAATTGTATGTGGAATGTTCTCTCTGTCTATGATTTGTGTGTTTCTCTCCTGTCCATGGTTTACGTGTTTCTCTTGTGTCCATAATTTATGTGTTTCTTGATGTCCATGGATTGTGTTTCTTTCAATGGTCTGTAAAACTGTATGTCGAATGTTCTCTCTGTCTATGATTTGTGTGTTTTTCTTCTGCCCATGATTTATAAGGTTTTATGTCTATGATTTGTGAGTTTCTCTCCTGTCCATGGTTTATGTGTTCCTTCCTGTACATTCTTTGTGTTACCTTTTTCACATTAAGTACTCTGTAATATTCTCACCGATATCTGAAGAATGCCTTAGCTGGTGTTCACAATTTAACCAAAATGTTCGAGTTAAAAACATTTGTGATGAAAAAGGTTTGGTGACTGAGAATTCAAATAGACCATAGAGGTCTGGCAGGACCTTATGCAGGGACCTGAAAAGCAATATCAACTGTCCTCTCACCCATGTCAAGCCAGTCTCCAAGTTTGAGGTCGATCGGTTCAATACTTCTTAAGTTATTGGTCAGACAAGATTCAACTGCTGAAAATCCAAGAATGGCTGATGGTGGCCATCTTGGATTACGCAGATACCTGAAAAGCAATCCCAACCGTCATCTCATCCATGTCAAGCCAGCCTTCAAGTTTCAAGTCGATTGTTTCGATACTTCTTAAGTTAATGGCTGGACAAGATCGAACTGCTAAAAATCCAAGATGGCTGATGGCGGCCATCTTGGATATGCACGTAGCTGAAAAGCAATCCCAACAGTCCTCCCATCAATGTCAAGCCACTCTCCAAGTTTGAAGTGAATCAGTTCCTTAGTTCTCGAGTTATCGATCAGACAAGAATCTGTAATGGAATAACAGAATATTGGAATGATGCCTGGATGCCATTACGGATTGGCTGTGACAACCATTTTGTATGACATAGCTGAAAAGCAATCCCTACCATTCACTCGCACTGTCCTTTACTGCCACAGAAAGACAGCTAATTGCTGCTTTCAAGAAGCATTTGTTTACTGTATATATTTTCACTGGAATTGGTTGCTGGTATTATCACAAATTAAGCTATTTGACTTTTGGGAATACTTCATCGGCAAAGTAAAGAATGATGGCAGCATGATATTCAGTTTGGCGAGTGGCAATTACATGAGTGAGTGACTTGGGGTTTTGTGTAGCTTTCAGCAATATTCCAGCCATATCACGAGGATATCATAATTTTGATATCATCAAGTGGACACAAGTCACTGCATGTGTGCAGTCAGCAAATAGAGCAATTCTTATGTGCAGCATTTGAAATGACACAACACCATGCTAGGTAGAAGCAACATTCAAAACACAAATTTCCATTTAATCAACAAAATTAAAACATGATACATACGTGATATAAAAAACTCAAAAATACATAAAAAATGTTATAAGGTAAAAACAAACATTTTAACATAAAGAAAGGCAATCATGGCAACAGTAACAAAACTGAAATTTCATACCAATTCCATCAGCTCTGAAGTCGTGCTGATCACTTTCAATGTTATGGACATTGGAAGACTTTACAAGCAACCTGCAAATACGCATTAGGTGTGACTTGAACGAAAAAGTCAGTTGTTTATTCGCGCATGTGCATTGTATGTATCTACATGTATCAGTCTGTACAACCAGTTTTGACTTTAAAAAATCATTATTAAACATACCAATAAATATTTAGCAACATACATTATTCTGATCACTGGCATATTATTTCAGTAGCTGAATACATGTAGGCCTACTTACTGTGCATTGTCACTTTTGCAGTACACAGTCATCATTTGGTCATCATTTTCAATAATTTGAATGGGCCAATAAGGCAGACCTTCGAATCGGGCCCATCCAAACTTCTTGTGCTGGAGAAAAAAATATAAACCAGAACATAAGAACATAGAATTTTAAATTAGCCGATCAATTGAAATTTTTTGATAGTTGAGATATATTTTGATGACCAGTATCCCAATACTTGCTCTGCTAATGGAAATTAAACATTGGACTTGGAATTTTTTGAAACAACAACACTTGGTTGGACTTAGTGACATTTTTAAGAATTTTTTGAAACAACAACACTTGGTTAACAAACCCTTAATAGGTTTATATATGACATATGTTTGAAGAATCAATTCCATGCACGCATATAGGTGACATTTTTAAGAATTTTTTGAAACAACAACACTCGGTTAACAAACAGTTAATAGGTTTATACATGATATATGTTTGAAGAATCAATTCCATGCATGCATATACTATGTCTGGCTGGTGTTTCACTATCATTAGAAATAATAAATGAATAAAATAGGACATATAGCTGTACTGTAATGCAGGCCTTTTTTAATATTGTATGCATTGTCATATACTATCACAGGGATGTAACATTAGTAAATTTCCAGAGTGACACCAGGTGATTCGCCATGTGTTCCCGTGTTGTTGTTTCAAACGAATAAATTTGTTGTTCATGTATTAAGATTTTTCAGACAAAATACCAATCATCCAGTACCACCCCCCCCCCTCCCACTAATGCAATTAGTCTTTGATATTGTTAAAAACATACAGATATGTGGCTGCTTTTAATGTAAAATCAGAGTGTATAATTTGAACTAAATTATAGGCAAGGTTTAAATAGTGGCCTTGTAAACTGAATAAGTTTGAAACAAAGCTGTATTCAAATGGAAATTTATTGAATTACTGTCATCAGAGAATTAATTGCTATCAGGGAATTAATTTTTAATAAATTTCGAATTGAAGAGGGTTTTTGCTGTGAAATACTTCTTCTACACATGATAGATGCTGTATTTATTATTAATTATTAAATTCTAACCCAATTGTAAATGAACATGAAGGAAATTAGTAAGTTTTACTCATGAAAATGTAAACTATTTTAATTATTTGCCCTCAAAATATAGACAAGGGCTGGTCATGCTAAACAACTAATCAAGTGGCAATGGCCTTTATAAAATACTATAACATTATTGTATGGTCATAAATATTAATTTGTAATTAGCCTTGAAGAGAAACACAATGACAAACCTCAAATAACTGAGGCTAAGAAATCGCAAGGTTATGAAGGCATTGTTCCAATGCATAGTGGCTGAATATTGAACTAGCAATAGTTTATATAGCTTTACTTGGATGCTGTTCATGTCATTCCTTTTCCGAAATTAATCTATTCTATTTTAATATAAATTGTGGACTGTAGTTGAAGAAGGTAAACCTCTAGGTTCGTTAGTTTAAAACTGCCGCGAAGCGATTGTCCCGTTGGAAGCCTCAACTTTGTAATAACAAGGGAGACAACTGGTGTTTCCACCTTGACCTTGGTGTTACCAAGTAACAAAATGGCGGAAACTGCTAACAACTTCGGGAGTAAAAAATGATTGACATAAACGTCGTTATTACGAGTTGAATAAACATCAAAACGTACAGAAGATGTTCATTTTCAAAACATCAGTGCCTGACGTCATGGTATTTTTCACGCTGACAATCTAATCGGATTTATTTTAGTAGTTTTAATTTGGTCACGTCGACCACGTGTGCGGGCCATGTTTTCATTCGAGACATATCGTAAGTGTCGGCCAACTTTATTGAGGACACTTTTCATAGGAAACGATTTCTCTCTCTCTTGTTCTTTGCAAGTCTGATTTATTTCACAGAAACTCAATTTTTACGCGCGCCTAGGGCGCGCAAAATCCCCTTCCCCCTCTTAAAAAAATACTCAATTTTCGTAATCTGATTTTCAAATTTTTACAAAAACTCAATTTTTCCCTGGGGTTACCCCCATGAAAAAGTTACTAAAACAACCCCTGTAGATATATATTTATCTATCTACATACCCTTAGACCTGATAATAATTAAATTTCACCAAATTAAATTTTAAAAAACGGAAGTTAGTTAAAAACACAACTTACCGACATCGTCTCGACACCAAATCTCCGCCCTCATTACAATACAGCCACTATGCTACGGACAGTTCACACCACGTGCAGTGTATACCACGTGACTTCTTACGACACTTACCATTGGTGCAAACAAGCAACAAGGAAGCAATGCTGCAGGACTCGAGTTAGCTCCCCCTTTATGCCAGCAGGTGGAGCTGCACAGTCTTGTCCAACTATGGACATTTTTGCAGTAGATACTGTTGGACACATGAACTGTGTGGCTATTTTTTCTGAAGACTTCTTGAGCCACAGAAAGGCCTGTTGAACACATTAAATGACCAAACATTCTGTGGCTAGCCACATAATGCATTGGCAACCACACAAAGACAAATTGTACCTAATTTGGAACACACAATGTAGCATTCGTAGGGGCGGACTGACAGACGGACGACGGACGAAAAGTGATTTGAACAGCACACCATCTGGTGATGGTGGGCTAAAAAACCACGCAATATATCTCAGTGAAATATGTTGCGACAGAACTGTTCGTAATCAAGATCATCCCGACTGGAGCCTCCTACACCATCTACTGAGTTTTATTGTTAAGTAAATAATCCCATTTATTTGCACCAATTTGGTGTAAGACTCGTAACATATAATTGACGAGGGATTTGCTACAAGTTGTATTGTCGGTCATTTGTCCAGGATATTACCGTTTAAATGGAAGATCTTACAAAAAAGCCTTGCCCATTTATTCTACCTACCCATATCTGGTAGGACAAAAGAAAAATGTCGTACAATTTGTTGGATCTTGAAGTCATTGGAAGTAAAAGTATCTGACCCTTAATGGAAATCTGCCTAAATTTTGCTTCTTTTGTAGCCTAAATTCACAGAATAGTCAAGGAATTCTGGAGAACATTACATGTATCGTCAATATTATATGTTTGTCCCAAACTACCAAGTTTTGTCAGGAAAGCTGTCCATACAATGAGAGCTCATGAAATGTCAACTTACTCAAAATATGTTGATCTTGGTACTTGGGCTGAATCATCTATCTCGTACAGTTTGTATCTCTTAGGTGTATTTTCCACTGAAGAAAAAAACCCAATAAAAATGTTCACATGTAAATTTGCATAAAACTTGATGAAAATGTTTTCTATTTCACATATGACTAAACTCTCAGCAGAACTATGCATAACAGGCCTCGATATAGCGAAATAACCTCTCGATACCTCTGGGCTATGAAGCAACATAGGTTACTTCAAATGTGAATCTAAACGGCTCTGCAAAAGCATAAATGGAACATTCCCAACGAACTATCCTGCAGCGCTTTATCTCGAGCAACAAATTCTGGGACAACTGGCAAATACTGAAGAAAAATCACATGTGTCAAAGTTAGATCACCTCACCATAACTTGAGAAATATGAAATTAAGGTCACATGACCGTCTCTTGAGCATATTAAGAACCAGTGGCGGAATGCCATATTTTCAACGAACTGCTATACTTGGTTATTTCCGTTCAGCAGTTTGTTCAGGGTTTAAGAGAAAAGCAGGAAAGATAACCAGAAAAATCACTGTCACTTTTGATAGCTTTTAGTTCTAGCCTAAATTTATGTTTAAAATAAACGGTTGTGTCCCAAGGCATTAACAAGAGTATATAACAAAGAAGACTATGCATAAGTGACTTGGAATAGGTTTACACACACCTCATTCAGGTTAGCTATCTTAACATTCCTCAAAATCAAGTTTGGTAGAAGTGAAGTGGTTACCTAAAACATTGTAATTTTTTATTGTCAAAATTGAATGCAAGAATGGACAGAATTACGACAATGGCAGGCTCATAAGCACAGGACATACCAAATAACAAGCCTACAAACAAATTATGTATGGCCTGAACAGTCCCAGTTGAGCCACAACAAGGATTTCTTTTTGGGGTTTTGTCCTGTGCTTATTTTCAGATTTCTTGATACGTAACTATTGAACGATTTACTATTACTCACAAGATAAACCATGATGATTCACTAAATGGCTTTGCAGTGTCTGCTTCCGACTCAAGAATTTTTCACAAGTAGTGACTGGACACTGCCAGGAACCATTTTCAACATGGCAGTGTTGGAGCTGTTCATCTGTCAGCTGGAAATATAAAAGTGGTAGTCTGTCGAATGAGATTGTGACAACCATATGAGTGTATTTTGAACAAGCATATGCATGAATATTTTAGTACAGTATCAGACATTCGAAACTTTTGAAAGGATATTAACACATTACCATTTCAGCCCCTTGCATATCTCATATGTAACAAATAAAAGTTATGTTTGCTGTTGTCATATGCAAAACCAAAAATATATGGATGAAAGAGCCTTGAAAAATTGTTTGAACTTTGTCAATTCATCATGCAAAATACTATTTTTCCAAAAGAGATGCATGTCATTGGTTCATTGTATCCACTGAGTGCAATGTGCAAATGATGGTACTGGGCTTTTGGCGAGCAAAACTGGAGAAAAATTGTACACCAAAAATTGACATCCAAATATTCATTAGTTGCCCTGGATAATATATGATGGAGGAAAACTGTGCATCAGAGAACTTGAAATTCTACCCCCAATTCATTTCCCCCAATGACATATTTTCCTCTCCAACATTTTATGAAATTTTGTTTCCTAAAAAGATTTCCATAAAAATAGGGAACACTAATATTCATCTCGAATATCTGACAATAATGAAGGGGAGTGGAATATATGTCAAGGGGCAGGGATATGTCCGTGGGATAAACGTCACGGAGAGGGGGCAGTGCCCAACAATCTTATATAATAATCCCTCAGACAGCCCTGCATCACAACTGGGGTACGGCGCATCACGTTGGGCACACCGGTTCTCGTCAGATCACCGAAGTTAAGCAGCGTTGAGCTCGGTCAATACTTGGATGGGTGACCGGGTGCTGTACCGGCTGGGCTGATCAGTGTCCAGAATAATAGGAACTGTGGACACTCTCGTGTTCTGGCACATGTAGGCACCGTCGTGATATGACTGAAACAATGTTGAAAACGACGTTAAATCCTACTCACTCACTGCATCACAACTGACTGTTCCCAGCCCTAACTGGGGTCTGGCTCCCATAAATTAACATTAGGAACTAAAGATACATTGCCATGCATTAAAATGTATTCCCCCTACCCTTTTTTCCAGATATTATCATACATGTAGGATTCCCAGTTCATGAAACATTATGAAGTTCAGAAATCAATTTATTAAGATAACAGGAGCACCAGATCATGTTGTAGCACAGGGATCCATACCCCAGTTCTGCGGGTCAATGTCAATAGATGGAATCCCTGCTCTCGTTCAGCAGGTCAGGGCAGAGGACTAACTGGGATACATATCCCAACTGGAATATAACATCCCATTATACTTTATATTTTCAAGCAGGCATATTATTTTAGTTTTTCATTCGTATAAAGACAACAATGGTGAGTGATGAAAAGTATACTGCAACAGTTATTAGTCCTTTGCTCAGTCAATGCTTAGAATTTAGGAAGAGCAAGAGTTATCACTTCCCTATATTCAAATTCAGAAGAGTTAAAAATAGCTGTTCTTGTCAATGGCAATGATCAGTCTTCTTGGCTGTCCAGGTTTTACTGTAGGCGAGTGAATTTCAGCTCTTCAGTATCTTCAGTATAATCCAAACCCCGAATCACCTATTCGGCGAGAGTTGTCCGAGTGCGTATCACAGTTGCCTGGCCTGTGGGATATTTTTATGGTACATGTCTGTACATCTTCAATATATTATAAAAATTAATAAATATATATATATTTTTTTTCAAATTGATTTTTTAATATGTTTTTCTCTTTCATCTTTGACTCAAATAAATTCCTTCCCTTTCATGTTAAGCTGAGTTTCTACAGTTTTTAATTTTGTATCATAGCCTGACCTCTATGACAGAGAAAAGAGAGAAATTGAGAAAATAATCACTCAAAATGGTTGTTCCAAAAGACTCCCAGAAACGAACGAAAGGCTGCCTTTCCAAATGCAATCAATTTATTACTTCCCAATTGGTCAAACCTTCGGAATAAAAATGCTTCGAATATCCAAACCTTCCCTTGAGCAGTTGAAGAGAGAAATTCATTCTTCGCGCCAAAAAACCCGCAGCTTTTTCAAGTCCTTGATCAATCTTACTTTCGTTAAAATTTTATTTGCCAGGCTATAAAATATGATTAGCGACAGTTGGTCAGAATTATCCCCTAAAGTCATCTCCCGCCCACTGGATTATCTGCCCCTGTTTTACTTCTACAACTCCGCATTCTCTGCGACTCGGTCATTTTTCATTTGCAGTTGCTCAGGACAAGAGTCGAGCATAACAACCAGAGCTTTAACCGAGTTACAAACTTCTTCGATAAAACTGTCTTCCTGGTCTCAGCTTGCCCCAAACTAGAGACATTATACAACATGAAATTACTGTCTGTATGACATGAAATTACTGTCACTGCTACCTAGGTGTTCATGAACGATTCTATTGTTCATGTCCATTTGCTGCTGTTTAGCATCAGGTGTTCAGTTGTTGTTCTCACTATTTTTCACCCAATGGTACAGTTGCATATGTCATCCCCTTAAAAGTTGAAAAAACCATTTTTGGCGCCAAGAATGAATTCCTTTCCTCAAGGGAAGGTTTAGATATTCAAAGCGTATATATTCCAAAGGTTTGTCCAAATTAGGAAGTAATCATCGGATGGTGTTTGGAAAGGTACGCGCCATATGCTTTTTTGGGGGTGGGGGGGGGGGGTGGGGGAGTGTTGAGCAATTATTTTCTTATCTTCTCTCTGTTTCTATGTCATAGAAGTCAGGGTATGGTAGAAAATTAAAAACTGAAGTAACTCGGCTTGACATCAAAAGGAATGACTTTCATTTGAGTCGAAGATTTTGAAAAATCGATTTGAAAAAAATATAAATATTATATTTATTAATTTTCATAATTTAATGAAATGAAACCCAATAAATGTTTAACGCAATACTCACAATTGCAGGGACAATATCCGGCAAACCATCGAGCTTTCTTCGTTTCGACATACTGCAGTTGACTGAGGGTTCTCCGATCTCGTAAATGACAAGTTCCGGCAACAACAACAACAACAGCAGCAGAAATGGCGCCGTCGAATGTTTCTTTGGTTGTTTTTTCATGGCCGCCTGGCCTATGTCAACTTCGTGGCCGTATTTTTGGTTGGGGTTGTAGCACAGGTGAGCCAAGCAGAGTGAACTTTCACTTCAAAGAGCGGCAAGACAATCTTAATGGGTGATCTTCACTCCCAAGCATTTCCATCTGCAGACATGTGGGGTTCGTGGGACGCGCCATCTTGAAAGTCCGAGACCGTGACGAAGTTTCACGAAGCTCCCAAAAAATGATTAATTATTTCAAATCTCATACACTGAAATTTATATTTCTACTCATTGAATATTAACATTCCCAAACATAACTATTAAAGAGTATAATTTTAAAAGCAGAGTGTTTTTAATTTTGGCGGACTCGTTTCTGTTTTGGCGCAATTTTCGTATCATTGAATAAACCGCCATTCCAACTTGCGCTTCTCGTTTTGATCTTCTCAAATAATTGACAATGGCACGTCTGTTCGCTTTGGTTATATGGTACAAGGATCAGCCAATTACCGGCAATGTTATCAACCTGACAAGTGTGAAGCGCCCGCGAAAGGAACCGGAAGAATATATAGTTGGGGAAGTTGTGTCGGCCACTTGTCATGGCTACGGGTTGTGCGAAGGGATTTTAGGCAGGATTGAAGGTAGGCAGAAGTTAGAAAGATAAAGCTTTTCGTAACTTGTTTCAGATCTCTTTCGTGATTTTGCAAATCACAATATGCCCAACGGACAGTACTGTACTACAGGGACGTTAACTGTTTTTGTGTGGGGACTGTGAAACATTATTCCGGAAAATTCTAGGCTTCATTTTTCGCCATTCGGCGCATTTTGAGCACCTGTTTGAAGTATATTTCTCACCATAACTCTTGGCATTTTCCATGCAGTTATGATATTATTAATTCATATATACCTAGCCAAGATGACATAGAATATGCCATGATGCCTTTCGATGAACTTAAATGTACACTCCAGGATCACATGGCTCCATGGGTTGTTCGGCTCTATCCGGCAATAAAACAACGCTTCCCCACTCATGTCCATTGCTTTTATCGAGTTTGGCAAAGAGTTTGAGTAACGTGAAGAGCTCCAAACATCAACGGCCAGTTGAATTTGTATGTGTCACGTGATCGGCAACGTATCATGCAGATCACGTGACCCATACGAAGATAATGGCGGTATACCCAGGAGAAATTCAACCGGCCATTGATGTTTGAAGACCAATTGCAGACGGATGAGATCTTCATGGCAATCAAACTCTTTGCCGAACTCGATAAAACAAATGGACAGAGAGTGGGGAAGGGTTGTTTTATTGCCGGATAGAGCTGAACGACCCATATGAAGCTGTGTGATCCCGGAGTGTACATGTAAGTTCATTGAGAGGCATCATGGCGTAGTGTGGGAACGAACGAAGCCATACAACTTGGCTAATATATACCATACTCTACTCCTCCATAAATACAAGGTGACGTACATGCAGACCACAGTTTCCCATCAACCTCCCACTACGTAACGAAAACGGCAACTCACAGATTCATTAAACAAATTTCTGCCTTATTTGTTCATACCTCAGGCTCAACCGGTAATCTCCAAACTTGAATTCATGTTGAAACATAATAACTCTTCATTTTGTTCCTTTTAATTCAGGGGTCGAAATATTCAAAATAATTTACCTGTCACACGAGACAGGTGATCAAAATGTTTACCTGTCACCTTTAAGAATTACCTGAACATGCAATCGTTGAAATTGTCACATACATGTAATTCGAGATTAATGACAAAGTTAGATGTTGCAAGACACTAATAAATTAATGACACCTTGTTTACGTCCACTTATTAGCAGGTGTTTTGAATGAATTTTATTGAAGATATATTTTGAACACCAGAACAAAATTATTGGCTACCTGTCAATAGAGACAGGTACTTTATTTCTTTACCTGTCTCTTTTAAAATTCAGGTAGACAGGTGTAAATTTCGACCCCTGTAATTGCATAAGTCCATCAATCAAAACCGGTCAGCTTCCACCCTTTTAAAGTGGGCGCCTTCTGAGTTTTGCCGAGCGTAGCGATGCGAATTTTTTTTTTGACAGGCGCTAGACGTTCTCAGACGCTCTAAAATGCATCAGTGCATTTCCAGACAATAAATTTCCATATGAGATTATATCAATTTTTATAGAAAAATTGTCAAAAATGTTATATTACATTCCTTTTCATGAGAAAAGAAGTCTTTTTTTTGCAGATTTACACTTTTGAGAAGATATTCTATGAATTTCATGAGATTTCTAAATTCTTCCGTGAGACAAGGAGGTTAGTCCATATTTCTTGATACTCGCGGAAATTCCGTGAGACTTAGCAACATTCTCGTCTCGCGAGACTCCCTACTGCGAGAAAGAGTCTCACGCGTAAATGGGAGCCATCCCCCCAAAATTTGGGGGGTGAGTAGTCGGCGTATGATTATCTGGCTTGTCACTGACCTGCTGACTCCGCCGAGTTAGAAGCGAATTGCTAAACATAACGTGGGCTATATAATTGGGAAACAACTCTTTCCGTTTCGGAGCATATCAATCGCGAACAAATTATTGTCGGTATGTATACTTGGCCGTGAAAGCGAGTTATCTAATACAGGAAGTAGTTCGCGGGTAGACACGGCTCGCTTTGAGAATGATGTCATGCTGCCTCGCTTTGAGATTGGAGATTCAAAAATGTCACCAGTTTACATGAGAGTCGCTTTGGTCTCCCGCGGGTAGACACGGCTCTCTTTGAGAATGACTTAGCAACTGAAAACCTGGCGATATCTGCACTGGTGACATAGACCAAGGGGAGACAACTCCCAAAGAACATGACTTAGGAACATGAAATTACCAGGATCTGTCCGTGGACGTTTCTGAATAAAACGGCCTATTCCCTCGCCTGTTGCCTTCACAAGCTCAGCAGTTCTCTTCAGACTGTGGGCATAGCTGGCGCTTTTCAGATTATGAGAACTCCCGGTTGTCGATGGCCGACCACAAGGCATTTTCGTCTGCAATCTTCACAGGAAGTAGAAGTCTACTCGAATCAACCTCGCCACCAGGGGGTCGCTGCGCAAACACTTTGTTCCACGCAGCCCACAAGACGATAACTTCTGGCTAGCGTTCAGCGTAGTTAAAAGTTATCATTTCCCTGTCAAGTTATCAAGTGAAGTTCATATGAATCGGGTTGGTGAATGTAACATTCGCCGCTTCATTCTTGAAGTGACAAACGCAAACGTGAGTAAACCATCTCAAAATTAAATACAAAACGTAAATTTGCTGCATAATAAACTAAAATACCTGAATTTTTTCGTCGTAATTTGGGCGTTTTTCATTTCTTAATTTTTTTTATTTTGGGCACCGTATAACGGTATAAAATAAGGCCTGTATCTGCCCCTGAACTATATGTTAAAGAACTGGAAACGGTAGTTGAGTGCATGTGACTATAGTCTATCCATTTTAATTAGTCGTCTACTTTGGAACTTGTTAAAAATCAGTAGTTAACTCTCTATTAATTTCATTTTTTGCATTGTCTTGAACAATGTGAACTCTACAAATTGCCCACCATTACTCCATGATATCGACAATATATCACGCTTGTAATAACTTCACAATTCTCTCTATAAAAAACCTCCAGTACAGTTGTTTCATGTACCGAGCCTCAATTGCATAGGGAGACGTCGTAAACTATTCGTGTTTACTAGCACAAAGGTCAACATTATCCTGTACGGTCATAGAGGTATGTGCGATTTATCATTCGTCAAATATTTTAAAATATTTGGAATCAACATTGTAGATTTGGTAATATTTTGACTTTTGCTCGAAATTATAAGTCAAAAGACCGTACAGCGCTAGAGTTTAATCGCCAACTCTTCGGCTAATCGACCGAGCTGGTGCCGAGTCAACAAAAAAGGCACAGTTTAAAAAAAAATAACATCACGGTCTGAAAATGGTCAATCTTGAATTAAGCAAGGTATTCTAAGAAAGTTTTCTGTCTGCCAACAGTATTTTGATTCATGTAACCTAAAATTGTACACGTCATCCACATTGTACCAGCGCATGTGATTGTACCAAGGTGAGATCGCAGAAGCGAGGTCAAGCATCAGGCGGTTTTCGTGAACTGTTAAATTCAGTAGTCTCTACTCAGTCACAGCACATTACCTTTTCCAGATATTCCAGGAACAGTCGCGCATATTATCAGTCAGATTTATGAAGTTGATATCCGACATATTCTTTTGTTCCAGTTCTGTAGCTGGCAGACCACTCCCGACCAGCAGCCATGTGTGTTTACATTACTGTACAAACTGCAGTCAACTAGGTCAGCCAGGGCAGTTTGATAGTGTTTTTATCCCAATGGCACATGACCGCTGTCGTCCAATGGCTTGTCTAGAATCTTCTGGGAGTAGAAATAATACTTTATGCGGCATCAGTGTCGCTTCGTGCCAGTGAGCATGAATACATTATCACGTCTCTCTATGTAATTGAGATCCGGTACGTGAAGCAACTGTACTGGAGTTTTATACGGAGAGATATAAAAAGTTATTTCAAGCGTGATATATTATTCATATCACCAGTGATCACAGAGTAGTCATTTTATAGAGTTCAATTTGTTCAGTAC